>JAIFAC010000014.1:367500-372500 GCA_026545765.1 Plantago major
AAAAATCTCTATTTGAGGGGGCTTCTTCCTATCCATTCCATTTTCTCTGCTAGATGGTCCGAACTTCATCTGAGTTCGAATCCTATCGAGAGGTCCACTAGAGATCCGAGGTGGTTGAAGAAACAAAAAGATTTTTCTTTTGTCCCTTGCAGGCGATCGGAAAATAAAGAACTGGGTAATCTATTCAAGAGAATTATGTATTTACAAAAGACGGTCTCAATTAATCCTATTTCATCCGACCCGGGGTGTGATAGGGTTCTGAAGGATGAACCGGTTTTGATTTATTTATCTATTCCATGACCGGAAGATGGAAGGATACACGTTAGACCATGATTTTGCATCGGAAGATAGATTTCCAGAAATGGCAGATCTATTCACTCTATCAATAACCGAGCCGGATCTGGTGTATCATAAGGGATTTGCCTTTTCTATTGATTCCTGCGGATTGGATCAAAAACCATTCTTGAATGAGGCCAGGGATGAATCGAAAAAGAAATCTTTATTGGTTCTACCTCCTATATTTTCTGAAGAGAATCAATCTTTTTCTCGAAGGATCAGAAAAAAGGGTCCGGATCTCCTGCAGGAATGATTTGGATCCAAAACCAAAAAAGTGCTATTTGCTAGGAAGAAAATAATGGAGCAGTGAATCAATATAGATTGATCCGCAATCTGATTCAAATCAATATAGTTCCTATGGGTCCATAAAATGTATTGAATCGATTCTTTTAATGAATCGATCCGACCTAATTTCGAATATGGAATTCAAAGGCATCAAATAGGACAAATAGGAAAGGATACTCTGAATCATAGAACTCGAATGAAATATAGGATCAACCAACATTTATCGAATTTGAAAAAAAGTCAGAAGAAATGGTTCGATCCTCTTATTTTGATTTCTCGAACCGAGACATCGATGAATCGGGATCCTGATGCATATAGACACAAATGGTGCAAGAATTTCCAGGAACATTTGGAAGATTTCGTTTCTGAGCAGAAGAGCCGTTTTCAAATAGTGTTCGATCGATTACGTATTGATCCATATTCGATTGATTGGTCTGAGGTTATCGACGAAAAGATTTGGCTAAGACACTTCGTTTCTTTCTGTCCAAGTCACTTCTTTTTTGTCCAAGTTTATTTTCTTTTGTCTAACTCACTTCCTTTTTCTGTGTGAGTTTCAGGAATATCCCATTCATAGGTCCGAGATCGATCTATATGGGTGGAAAGGTCCGTATGATCAACTCGGCAATCAGTTATTAGAATCGATAGGTCTTCAATTGTTCATTTGAAAAATGGAAACCATTTTATTGGACGATCATGATACTTCGAAATCGAAATTCTTGGTCAATGGAGGAAAAATAGCACCCTTTTTGTTCAATAAGATACCAAAGTGGATGATTGACCCAAGAAAAATCGCCGGAAATCCTTTGATAGGGCGGATTCCTATTTCTCAATGATATTCCACAATCAAGACAATTGGCTGAATCCCGTGAAAACATTTCATCGAAGTTCATTGATATCTTCTTTTTATAAAGCAAATCGACTTCGATTCTTGAATAATCCACATCACTTCTGCTTCTATTCTAACACAAGATTCCCCTTTTCTGTGGAAAAGGCCCATATCCATAATTCTGATTTGACATATGGACAATTCCTCAATATCTTGTTCATTCGCAACAAAATATTTTCTTTGCCCGTCGAATATGCTTTTGGGGGGAGAGAGACTATTTCACCAATCGAGTCACAGGTATCTAACATATTCATACCTAACGATTTTCCACAAAGTGGTGACGAAACGTATAACTTGTACAAATCTTTCCATTTTCCAAGTCGATACGATCCCTTCGTCCGTAGAACTAGTTTCTCGATCGCAGACATTTCTGGAACACCCTAACAGAGGGACAAAAGTGCATTTTGAAAGAACTTGTTGTCAACCTCTTTCAGCTAGGAATCTATCGGATTCAGAAGAGAACTTGCATCAGTATCTCAATTCAAACATGGGTTTGATTCACTCCATGTTCTGAGAAAGATTTACCATGCAAAGAGGAAAATCGGCGTCTTTGTCTAAAGAAATGCCTTGCGAAAGGGCAGATGTATAGAACCTTTCAACAAAGGGCTCTTTCAACTCTCTCAAAATCGAATCTATTCCAAACATATATGCCATGGTTCTTGACAGGGTACTGGATATTTGTAGATAATTTTGTAGATACTTTTCAGACCTATTGCCGATTTCAGATACTTTTCCAGAACTATGGCTGATACTACGTAATAGTCAAAAATTGGTATCCATAATACGAAGTAGCAGTAAAAAATTGGTATTCATCTTTCGGGATATTAGGCATAGATTGGGTAGATCGTGGCGAATTCTTTGGAAAAAAGCGCGTCTTAATCTGATAAGTGAGATTTCGAATAAGTGTTTACATAATGTTCTTCTGTCCGAAGAAATGATTCATCGAAATAATGAGTCACCATTGATATCGACACATCTGAGATCGCCAAGTGTTTGGGAGTTCTTCTATTCAATCCTTTTCCTTCTTGTTGTTGCTGGATATCTCGTTTGTACCCAGCTTCTCTTTGTTTCAGGGCCTCTAGTGAGTTACAGACAGAGTTCGAAAGGTCAAATCTTTGATGATGGAATCATCTATGATTGAGTTGCGAAAACTTCTGGATAGGTATCCTACATCTGAACCAAATTCTTTCTGGGTAAAGAATCTCTTTCTAGTTGCTCTGGAACAATTCCGTTCTAAGAAGATATATTTGAATATCAATCTCATCGATCTCATATCAAATCCATCAATCGAATCACTTTTCGAGAAATACGAGACATCTAAGTCATACAAGTAAAGAGATCTATTCATTGATAAGAAAAGAAAAAACTGGAACAGGGATTGGGTTGATGATAAAATAGAATCCTGGGTCGCGAACAGTGATTTGATTGATGATGAAGAAAGAGAATTCTTGGTTCAGTTCTCCGCCTTAACGACAGAACAAAGGATTGATCAAATTCTATTGAGTCTGACTCATAGTGATCGTTTATCAAGAATGACTCTGGTTATCAAATGATTGAAGAACCAGGAGCAATTTACTTACGATACTTGGTTGATATTCATAAAAGGATCTATTGAATTATGAGTTCAATCCATCCTGTTTAGCAGAAAGACAGGTATTCCTTGCTCATTATCAGACAATCACTTATTCCCAAACTTCGTGGGACTACTACTTTACTGCCCATCTCATCGAAAACCCTTTTCGCTCCTTAGCCTTATCCCCTCTAGGAATTTTAGTGATAGGTTCTATAGGAACTGGACGCTCCTATTTGGTCAAATACCTAGCTACAAATTCCTATGTTCCTTTCATTACGGTATTTCTGAACGATAACAAGCCAAAAGTTATGGATGAGGATGAAGATGAGGATTATTACGAGATAAAGGTTGGTGGTAGTGACGAGATTGATGCTAGTGACGCTGCTAGTGACGCGATTGATGCTAGTGACGAGATGGATCCTGACCTTGATACGGAGCTGGAAGAGCTAACTATGATGAATGCGCCAACTATAGATGGGATGTCGGAACTAGGCCCCACCCTTCAATTCAGATTAGCAAAAGCGATGTCTCCTTGCATAATATGGATTCAAACATTCATGATCTGGATGTGAATGAGTCGAATTACTTATCCCTAGGTCTATTAGTGAACCATCTATCTGAAGGATGCTCCAATAGAAATATTCTTGTTATTGCTTCGACTCATATTCCCCAAAAGTGGATCCCGCTCTAATAGCCCCGAATAAATTAAATACGTGCATTAAGATACGAAGGCTTCTTATTCCACATCAACAAAAGCACTTTTCATGCTTTCCTATACGAGGATTTCACTTGGAAAAGAAAATGTTCCATACTAACAGTTCAGGTCCATAACCATGGGTTACAATCCACGAGATCTTGTAGCACTTAGTAATGAGGTCCTATCGATTAGTATTACACAGAAGAAATCCATTATAGACACTAATACAATTAGATCCGCTCTTCATAGACAAACTTGGGATTTGCGATCCCAGGTAAGATATGTTCAGGATCATGGGATCCTTTTCTATCAGATAGGAATGGCTGTAGCACAAAATGTACTTCTAAGTAATTGCCTCATAGATCCAATATCTATCTATCTGAAGAAGAACTTATGTAAGGAAGGGATTCTTATTTGTACAAATGGTACTCGGAACTTGGAACGAGCATGAAGAAATTAACGCTACTTCTTTATCTTTTGACTTGTTCTGCCGGATCAGTCGCTCAAGATCTTTGGTCTCTACGGACCCGATGAAAAAATGGCATCACTTCTTATGGACTCATTGAGAATGAGTCGGATCTAGTTCATGGCCTATTAGAAATAGAAGGCTCTCTTTCACGGACAGAAAAAGATTGCAGTCCGTTTGATAATGATCGAGTTCCATTGCTTCTTCGGCCCGAACCGAGGAATCCCTTAGATATAATGCAAAGAGATTTATCTATGAAAAATACGAATCGGAGTTTGAAGAAGGGGAGGAGAAGGCCCTTGACCCGCACCAGATGAGGAGAATTTATTCAATCACATAGTTTGGGCTCCTAGAATATGGAGCCCTTGGGGCTTCTATTTGATTGTACCGAAAGGCCCGGTGCATTGGGATTTCCCTATTGGTCCAGGGCATTTCAGGGCAAGCGGATCCTTTCTGATGAAGAGGATGAGCTTCAAGAGAATGATTCAGGTTCTTGCAGAGTGGAACCATGCAGTCCCAGACACGAGATAGATCTTCCAAAGAACAAGGCCTTTTTTTCGAATAAGCCAATTCCTTTGGGACCCTGCAGATCCGCTCTTTTTCCTATTCAAAGATCAGTCCCCGGCTCTGTGTTTCATCGAAATTATTTGCAGATGAGGAGATGTCAAAGGGCTTCTTACTTCCCAAACAGCTCTTCCTACATATCTCCATCAACGCTGGTTTATCAAGAATAAACAAGAAAAGCACTTCAATTGTT
>JAIFAC010000014.1:387500-420000 GCA_026545765.1 Plantago major
ATTCATGATTCCACGATTGAATCAATTCAGTTCCAAATAAGAGGAATGTTATGGTAAAACTTCGTTTGAAACGATGTGGTAGAAAGCAACGTGTGACTTGAAGGACATGATCCTTTGTGGATTTTGACATCGACCATTTTCCATTTAGTGAGTAAAAAAACTAGTTATATATATATATAGAAGTAAAAAAACTAGTTATATAGAGAAACTTTGTGGATTTTGACATCGACCATTTTCCATTTAGTGAGTAAAAAAAATATATTGTTCATATATCTATAAAATAAACTATATAGTAAAAAAAAAAAATAAGCGCGTATTCGCACAAAAAATCCCAAAAAATCAAGCAGGAGGTTAAATCATGCAACATTTGTATTTTCTATTCGGGAGTTGGATTCCCTTTTGTATCAAGCTAGTCAATTCGGTCGTTGTCGTGGGACTTTATTACGGGTTTCTTACCACATTCTCCGTAGGCCCATCTTATCTATTCCTTCTCCGAGCTCAGGTTATGGAAAAAGGAATGGAGAAGAGAGTAGCAGCAACAACTGGTTTTATTTCGGGACAATTCATAATGTTCTTATCCATCTATTACCCGCCAATGCATCTAGCATTGGGTCAACCTCATACAATAACGGTCCTGGCTCTATCATATCTTTTGGTTCATTTGTTCAATGACAAAGACTTTTTGGATAATGAGTCTTCCAGCCGAAATTCACTGAGTAATTTCAGTACTCAAAGTGTATTCGTGAATAATCTCATTTTTCAATTATTCCATCATTATTTGTTTCCAAGTTCAATGTTAGCCAGATTAGTAAATGTTTATCTCTTCCGATGCAACAATAAGATCTTATTTCTAACAAGTAGTTTTGTTGGTTGGTTAATTGGTTGGGTAATTTGTCATATTTTATTCAGGAAATGGCTTGGATCGGGATTAGTCTGGATCCAGCAAAATAATTTGATTAAATCGAATAAGTTCATTAGATCTAATAAGTACCTTGTGGCAAAATTGCGAATTCGGATCTTTAGTATTCTCTTATTTATGACCTGCGCCTACTCTTTAAGCAGAATACCGTTCCCCATCAAACCCTCAACAAAACGGAAGAAATAGATGTAGAAATAGAAACATCCGATGAAGAAGATCCTTCTTCTTTTCCGAAGAAAGGGCGGATCCGAACAAAATCGATGAAACGGAAGAAATTGAGTGAATAGCAATAAAAATCATGAAAATTCTACCATTTTTCCGAAAAATGGCAAATAACGACCCTTTTTCTTTGAAAAAATCTTGCCACTCTTCTTTTCGATTTCAATCAGTGGAATCGACCCTTCGCTACATAAAAACGAGAAATTTGAACAAGCTATCCGAAATGAAATGTCACATTATTTTTTGACCGATGTAAAAGTGATGGAAAATATCGAATGACTTTTACGTGTCCTGCTAGTATATCGATTTTTTTGGAAAGGCTAAAAAGAAGGCTGTTATCCCCGGAACTGTGGCCTTATTTCTTCGATGATAATCCACCGGACCCATACGATTTTTGGATTTTACCAACGAAAAAAGAAAGAAAAGAAAAAGCATTTCTAAATCGAATCAAATCTCTCGAGAAAAATCTAGTTTTTGAATAGACTCGAAACAAGAACTCGATTATGTAATGATGATTCTAGAAACAAATACTTACCAAAAGGTATGATCCTTTATTGAGCGGATCGCGTCGAAAAACAATCGAAAAAATGCAATCCTGAAAAAACTTCGAAAAAAATTTTTCAAAATTTTCGGATAAATAAATTGCATCAAATCCTCGTTCCGTACACCGATAAACTAGGAGAATTTATAGAGATACAGAATAAAGAGCGAAAGATTTATGCGGAGGATATCAAAATGAGGAATTACCGATCATTGACAAGATCGTTGACACGGTCATTGAAAAGTTTCTTCCTCCGTCGTTGATACTTTTCGCCTTGTGCTCAACACTCACAAATGGATTTGTTTGGCTCGGTTACAGGCTATTGTCGCGGAAATATCCACTACGCGATAGCTGTGCAATGTACGTTTTGGAGGCATACAGCTCCTGGTACCTCTTATTTGTCTAATTTGATAGGCTTCAGGAATTTAAAGAATGTGTGTCTAAAATGTTATGAAGACATTCTATCGAAATCCCATTTTAATTGGAATCTTTTGATGAGGACTGGTTACGCACATGTGAGGTATGAACATATGGGTTATCTGGGAGACTTTATTCGGAAAATAGAGTACGCTCTAGAAGAAAAACTAGACGAGTATTACGCTTACCTAAACTTTGGCTGTGGCTCTCTAGTTACTTCTTGGTATACCCTTGATTGGCTAGATCAAAATTATTATCAGAATAAGAAAAGTTCGAAAAGAAAAGTCCGAAAAGAAAAGTTCGAAAAGAAAAGTTCGAAAGACCAAAGGCAGAAAGAGCAAAATTAGAAAAGTTAAAAGAAAACATGAAATGCTTTTTTAAAAAAGTCTTATTTTTCCTACATGATGATGCTAATGATGCTAATAGTCAAAACAGAAACATAAGTCAAAATAAAATAAACGAAATCAGTAAAAAATTCCTCGATGGAATACAAATTAATCACTGAGTTAGAACAACAATCAGGAGAATTTCAAGATATTCCCGAAGATTTTGAAATTCGTTCAAGAGAAGCCAAAGAGGTAGTGATTTTACTGATATCAAAGATGATAAAGATGATCCTGATGAAATGGAAGAGATGTCTACGACACGCTATTTAGAACAACCGGACTTTGATCGAGATCTAATCAAGGGTCTGTGCGGGCGCAAAGGCGCAAAGTAGTTATTTGGAAAGTGTTTCAAGGAAATGCGCATTCCCCTTTTGTGTACAGAATCAAAAATCCATTTTCTTTTCTTTAACATCTAATATGTTTGAATTGATTAAATCCATTTTTAGAAATAGGGTGGAAAGGGAAGCATTCCAAATTGTAGAGTCTACAAACGAACAAACAAAAGAGAAGAAAATAGAATAGAAATAGAAGACGAAGACGAAGAAAAAAGAGATGGAGATACTAGAGGAAGAGGCGCGAATGAAGATAGCGGAAGCTTGGGATAATGCCCATACTTATGGGCAAGGAATAAGAGCTTGTTTGTTGCTAATTCAATCTATTTTTAGAAAATATATTCTCTTACCTTCGTTTATAATTGCAAAAATCTTGGGCGTATATCCCTATCCCAACGTCCTGAATGGTCTGAGGATTTTCGGAATGGAATAGAGAGATGCATCTTAAATGTACTTATAATGGAACGCCATTATCAGAAACAGAATTGCCTGAAAATTGGTTCATAGAAGGTCTTCAGATCAAAATATTATTCCTTTCCGTCTGAAACCTTCGCACAAACGCAAATTAAGATCTTATCAAGAAAAGAGGATTTCCGTTTTTAACGGTTTTTGGACTCGAAGCTAAACATCCTTTTGGTTTTCCTGAAAACGACCTTCCTTTTGGAAACCTGTTTTGAAAGAACTGGGAAAAAAGTTCGAAAAATGAAAAGAACTATTTCAAAGGAAAAAAAATACTTGCAAAAGTTTCCAAAGAAAACCCAATTCAATTAAGAAAAGTAGAAATCTATGAATCGAATGAAATTCAAGAAGAAAAAGATTCCATAATTAGCAATCAAATAATTAACCAATCTTTTGGTCAAACAGTATCGCCGGGTTTGACAAATTCTTCATTGACAGAAAAAAATAAAAGATCTGACTGAGCGAATAGGGAAAATTAGAAATCAAATAGAAAGAATAGAAAGAATTAGAAAGAAGAAAAGGAAAAATGATACTAGTCCTAACAAAACATTTAATGCTAAATTCTTAGAAAAATGGAAAATATTCAAAAGAAGAACTGTTCGATTCATTTCTAAATTTCCCCTTTATTTGAAAATTTTCATTGAACTACTATCTCGGCACAGATTTTTCTAGGAGTGAATGGAAACTATCAGTGGTATGGAAATCTACTATCTATTATATAGAAGAGTTTGTTTTATTTAGTAAATTTTATTTACTAAGGATATGGAAATTGATTTTATATATTATGTTTGAAGGTTGGTTTAAGATCTATTATATTTTACTTTGTATTGTACGTGATATACGGTTTCTTTTAAATTTTGTTGTAGATCATTCAAATTTGGATATTTCTACTCAAATTAGGTTAAGAACCCTAATTGACAAAATGATGAATAACTGCATAGAGCTAATTTTTCTATCCCTGACCTAACATTTAAGAATACTAGTAGTAATAAAAAAAAGAAAAATCTCATTCCTTTAAAAATCCCTTGATAAGATTAGGGATATGAAAAGCAATTTACATATTTTTTTGACTTATCTTGCGTATCACAAGCCTATGTATTTTACAAATTATCCCAAATGCAAGTTAGTAATTTGCATAAATTAAGACCTGTTCTTCAATATCAAGGAATCTCTTTGTTTCTTAAGCCCGAAATAAAGGATTCTTTGGAAAAACAAGGAATGGTTCATTCAAAATTAAAATTAAATGATAAGAAACTTAGGAATTATGAACAAAATCAATGGAAAAGTGGTTAAGAGGGTATTCTCCATACAATTTATCGTCGATCATATGGTCGAGATTAATGCCTGAAAATGGCGAAATACTTCCCATTGTATAGCTACAAAGGAAAAATTAAGCAAATGCAATTCATATGAAACAGACCAAGTAAGTGATTCAAAAAAAAGGGAAGTATACAAATTAGCGAATCAAAAGAAAATTTTCACAAATCTTATCGATATGATCTTTAGCAAATAAATTTCTTAACTCCGAAAAATTTCAAGGAAATAAGAACGGAGAGCTTTCTTGTAACACGCACAAGGACCCACTTTATGATATTCTGAAAACCACCCTATCTATAATTATGTGGATATGCTAGCTGTGGAAAAATGGTAAATAGAAAATATTTGCGTTGGAAAAGTTTGTATCGTAAAGAAAAAGTGGATATTGAGTCCTGTATCACGATCGATGCCAACAGGAATCCAAATATTCAACGGGAAACTAATAAGTATTTTCAAATATCTATTAAAATGGATATTCTGAAATTTGTTATTTTAGGCTTCCAGACAATCTCCCAAAATTCCACAACGTTTTTGTTGATTGGATGGGAATGAATGAAAGAATGCTAAATTATTCTATCTCGAATCTAGAGGGTTGGTTCTTCCCAGAATTGGTCTTATTTCATCAGGCATATAAGACCAAACCTTGGTTTAGACAAAATCAATTACTTTTTAAATCGAAATGGAAATGAAAATAGTAGTGAAAAGAAAAAGAAAATTCAAAAAAGCAAGGAAATCAAGAAGAACCCAAAAAGGAGAAGATTTTGGATCTGTTCTGTCACAAGAAAAATCTAGTGAAGAAAATTCTGTAAAATTGGACAGGAAAAGAAGAAAAAGAAAAAAGTCAACTAGATTCCTTCCTGGAACGTTATTTACTTTTTCAATGTAAATGGTGGGACAGTACTTTGGACGAAAATTGATGAATAATATTGAGGTCTACTGTCTCTTGCTTAGACTAATGGACCCAAGAAAATTCTCTTATCTTCAATTCAAACAAGAGAAATCGATTTGGATAGACTGACGATTCAAACTAGTCTAACTCATGCGGAATTACTGAAGAAGGGAATATTGATTATAGAACCCATTCGTCTGTTTGGAAAAATTGATGGACAACTCTTGATGTATCAAACCATAAGTACTTCGTTGGTTGATAAGAGTAAGTACCAAACAAATCCAAAATACCAAGAAGAAAGGTATGTTTCTAAGAATCATTTTGATTTCCTTATTCCTGAAAATATTTTATCGTTTCGACATCGTAGAAAATTGAGAATTCTAATTTCATTGAATTCAAAGTATCGAAACGATGAAAATAGAAATCTCCTATTTTGGAACGAAAAGAACAGAAAAATCAGAAACCAAGCTTCGCCAGAGAATAAAGGTCTTAATATAGAAGAAAATGCATTAATGAAATTAAAGCTCTTTCTTTGGCCTAA
This sequence comes from Plantago major, assembly GCA_026545765.1. Classification (NCBI taxonomy): domain Eukaryota; kingdom Viridiplantae; phylum Streptophyta; class Magnoliopsida; order Lamiales; family Plantaginaceae; genus Plantago; species Plantago major. The sequence continues at coordinate 393,521 of JAIFAC010000014.1, forward strand.
TTATCGATTAGAAGATTTGGCCTGTATGAATCGGTATTGGTTTAATACCAACAATGGCAGTCGTTTCAGTATGTTAAGGATACATCTATATCCACGATTGAAAATGGAAAATTGTAGATAAGAACTCTATACCCGTCTATCATATAGAATAGAAAGTATATGATAGACGGGTATATGAAAATAGGAAAAATATAGGGTATGGGGTATAGGGTATATGAAAGAAATATGCGGACCACACATTTGAGTCTTCCTTTCATGGATATATCCAATATTAAAATGAATAATGTAGGACTTCAATCTCGAAATGAATCAATAGAACTTTTTTTTTTAGGTCTAAACCCTTCAATGGAAAATGGACTACTCCTTTTCACCTCTATCTCAATCCGATTCCAGTTTGGATGGATTGATTTGAATTCAGAAAAGGAGTAGTTTTCAAATAACTTGGAATTAGATTTTGTATATACCAATTCAAATTAATGGCATTATTATTACTGATCGGTAAAATCCATATCTTTCAAAAGGAAGGGGAATTTTCTATGGTAAAAATTCATTCATTTCGGTTATTTCTCAAAAAGAAAACACAGAAAACAGGGGGTCTGTTGAATTTCAAGTATTCACTTTCACCACTAAGATAAGTAAACTTACTTCGCATTTGGAATTACACAAAAAAGACTCTTCATCTCAGAGAGGTTTGCGGAAAATTTTGGGAAAACGTCAACGACTACTGGCCTATTTGTCAAAAAAAATAGAGAACGTTATAAAGAATTAATTGGCGAGTTAGATATTCGAGAGATAAAAACTCGTTAACTTGAAGCCTAATACCATTTGCACTTTTATTCGTTTTCATTTTGACGAACTCTTCTTTTACGTTCAAACAATGCATGGAAGAATGACTCGGGAAAAAAACTTATGATTGCACCAACTACAAGAAAAGACCTCATGATAGTAAATATGGGCCCTCACCACCCATCAATGCACGGCGTTCTTCGGCTGATCGTGACTCTCGATGGGGAAGATGTTATCGACTGTGAACCAATATTGGGTTATTTACATAGAGGTATGGAGAAAATTGCGGAAAATCGAACAATTATACAATACTTGCCTTATGTAACGCGTTGGGATTATTTAGCGACTATGTTCACAGAAGCAATAACCGTAAACGCACCCGAACAGCTAGGCAATATTCAAGTCCCTAAAAGGGCTAGCTATATAAGAACTATTATGTTGGAATTGAGTCGTATCGCTTCTCATTTGTTATGGCTCGGCCCTTTTATGGCAGATATCGGGGCACAGACCCCTTTCTTCTATATTTTTAGAGAACGAGAATTGATATATGACCTATTCGAAGCTGCTACCGGTATGCGTATGATGCATAATTATTTTCGTATCGGAGGAGTAGCTGCCGATTTACCTCATGGTTGGGTAGATAAATGTTTGGAATTTTGCGATTATTTTTAATCGGCGTTGCTGAATATCAAAAACTTATTACACGGAATCCTATTTTTTTAGAACGAGTTGAAGGCATAGGCATTATTCAGGCAGAAGAAGCACTAAATTGGGGTTTATCAGGCCCAATGCTACGAGCTTCCGGAATAGAATGGGATCTTCGTAAAGTTGATCGTTATGAGTGTTACGACGAATTTGATTGGGAGGTTCACTGGCAAAAGAGGGGATTCATTAGCTCGTTATTTAGTACGAATGGGTGAAATGGCAGAATCCGTAAAATTCTTCAACAGGCCTTAGAGGGAATTCCTGGAGGCCATATGAAAATTTAGAAATACGACGCTTTGATAGAATAAAAAACCCGGAATGGAATGATTTTGACTATCGATTTATTAGTAAAAAACCTTCTCCAACGTTTGAATTGCCCAAGCAAGAACTTTATGTAAGAGTCGAAGCCCCAAAAGGGGAATTGGGAATTTTTATGATAGGAGATAAGATTTTTTTTACTTGGAGATGGAAAATTAGACCACCGGGTTTTATCAACTTGCAAATTCTTCCTCAGTTAGTTAAAAGAATGAAATTGGCTGATATTATGACGATACTAGGTAGCATAGATATCATTATGGGAGAAGTCGATCGTTGAAATGATAATTGATACAACAGAACTACAAGCTATCCACTCTTTTTCCGGATTTGAATCCTTAACAGAAGTCTATGGGATACTATGGACACTTATCCCTATTTTGACTCTTGTATTAGGAATCACACTAGGTGTACTAGTAATTGTTTGGTTAGAAAGAGAAATATCTGCAGGAATACAACAACGTATTGGACCTGAATATGCCGGGCCTTTGGGAATTCTTCAAGCTCTAGCAGATGGGACAAAATTACTTTTCAAAGAGAATCTTCTTCCATCTAGAGGAGATACTCGTTTATTCAATATTGGGCCATCCATAGCAGTGATATCCATTTTACTAAGTTATTCAGTAATTCCTTTTAGTTATCGACTTATTCTAGCCGATCTTAGTATTGGTGTTTTTATGGATCGCCATTTCAAGCCTTGCTCCTGTTGGACTTCTTATGTCGGGATATGGATCAAATAATAAATATTCCTTTTAGGTGGATTAAGGGCTGCTGCTCAATCAATTAGTTATGAAATACCATTAACTCTATGTGTATTATCAATATCTCTACGTGTGATTCGGTGAGACATAAACTTTCCATATTTCTTTCTAGCAAGAAAGTTGAATATCTATTTTTATTCATCGTCGTGGTTGATAAACTAAACCGGATAGTTAGATGAGTGAAATCAAACGGCTTCCTAATTTGCTGTTAAAGCCATTCAATCTCATTTCCTATGTACAAGAATTAAGTCAAAGGAAAGAATATCAGTTCTTATGTTTCCTTTACCCCAAGTTAGATTGGTTGAGTAGTAATCATGGCTTGAAGCGGGTTCAAAAGATCAACCCCGGGGTTTTACTATCTATTACCATGGAGGTATTAGTATTAACCTACTGGAAGATTCAAAAAATGAGTGGATGGTTAGGAAGACTAAGATACACAAAGGATTAGTAATGGAGATTAGATAACCTTTCCAAGAGGATATTTCTACCAAAGTAATTCGAATCGGGGCTTTAAGTTGGTAGAAATTGTAAGAAGTACTCCCCTAGATTTTGATCCAGAGTATCTTCCTATTCACCGATTAAGTAAATAACTATCAAGAACGAAGAAATCTTTTATTTGGGTAATGCCGCCCTCCCTTATTTCCCGAGAAAGTAGAATAGGAACGAACAGAAGTGGAAAGACTAGAATTGCAAAAAGAGATCTTTTATTCATAAATTTTCGATTTTTCGATAGAAATAGAATCTTTGCTAGGTAATACAATATCTAATTTCGTAATCAAAAAAAAAAGAATAGGTTGCAATATCTCTGTGATATTCCTCAAAAAGTTTTTATTCAAGGATAAAGTTATTAATCAACAAAGAAAAATACAAACTTTAAAAAGATGAGATCAATTCAGAAGCACTTTAATTTTATTATAACTAGCAGACGGAATTTCATAGGTTAAATTCTAGGCCTTAGGATAAGAGTTTGACTCTCTATTGATCATGGATCCCACAAAGGGATCAAGATCAAAAATGTTGAAAGGCCCTTAGAGTTTTTTGTGACCTATGAGGAGCCGTATGAGGTGAAAATTTCATGTACGGTTCTGTAATAGCGACGGGAACAGTGATGTTATCGCCGACTATGATTATCTAACAGTTCAAGTACAGTTGATATAGTTGAAGCGCAGTCAAAATACGGTTTTTGGGGATGGAATTTGTGGCGTCAACCTATAGGGTTTATCGTTTTCTAATTTCTTCTTTAGCCGAGTGTGAGAGATTACCTTTGATTTACCAGAAGCAGAAGAGGAATTAGTAGCGGTTATCAAACCGAATATTCAGGTATAAAATTTGGTTTATTTTATGTTGCTTCCTATCTAAATCTACTAGTTTCTTCATTATTTGTAACAGTTCTTTACTTGGGAGGTTGAATCTTTCTATTCCCTACATATTCGTTCCTGAACTAACTAAAAGAAGTCAAGTTATTGGAACAATAATAGGTATCTTTATTACATTAGCGAAAACTTATCTGTTCTTGTTCATTTCTATTGCAACAAGATGGACTTTACCGAGATTGAGGATGGACCAACTATTAAATCTTGGGTGGAAATTTCTTTTACCTATTTCTAGGTAATCTATTATTAACGACTTCATCCCAACTTTTTCACTGTAAAGAACTCGAATTTTTCTATCTTCAAAACCTGTCTCAAACAAGAGAAAGAAACAAGTATGAAATTATTTATAGATATTCCGATATGTTCCCTATGCTAACCGAGCTCTTGAATTCTGGTCAACAAACAATACGAGCTGCCAGGTACATTGGTCAAGGTTTCATGATTACCTTGTCCCATGCAAATCGTTTACCTGTAACTATTCAATACCCTACGAAAAATTCATTGCATCGGAGCGTTTCGGCCGAATACACTTTGAATTTGATAAATGCATTGCTTGTGAAGTATGTGTTCGTGTGTCCTATAGATCTACCCGTAGTTGATTGGAAATTGGAAACTGATATTCGAAAGAAACGATTACTTAATTACAGTATTGATTTTGGAATTTGTATATTTTGTGGTAATTGCGTTGAGTATTGTCCAACAAATTGTTTATCAATGACTGAAGAATATGAACTTTCTACTTATGATCGTCACGAATTGAATTATAATCAAATTTCTTTAGGTCGATTACCGGTGTCCATAACGGGCGATTACACAATTCGAACAATTTCGTCGAATTCACCTCAAATAAAAATGTATAAAACCCTTGCATTTCCAAATTCCCAATCCTTTGGAATCTAAGGAATCGGGTTTTGCTTGTTCAAGATAAACGAGCGATTGGTTGTCGAGAATCGTGGTTCATTTGGATAGAAAATTTATTTCTATTCGAATAATGATTAAATAATAAGAGTAGACCAATAACTGTATCTACCTCAATCCACACCAACCACCCTATTCACATTTTCTTCAATTAAGAAGTATCCTAAAAGAAAAATAGGATAACTCCCTTTCCTGGTCGGGTCAACAAAGTCATGAAATATTTGGATTTACTTTTCTATAAAATAAAATGGATTTACCTGGACCAATACACGATTTTCTTTTAGTTTTTCTGGGGTCGGGTCTTATATTAGGAAGTCTGGGAGTAGTCTTATTTCCAAATCCAATTTATTCGGCCTTTTCATTGGGATTGGTTCTTTTTTGTATATCTTTATTCTATATTCTATCGAATTTTATTTTGTAGCTGCGCAGCTCCTTATTTATGTAGGAGCTATAAATGTTTTAATTATTTTTGCTGTCATGTTCATGAATGGTTCAGAAGATTACGATTTCGAAGATTTTCAGCTTTGGACCGTTGGGGATGGAATTACTTCAGTGGTTTGTACAAGTCTTTTATTTCACTACTTACTATTATTCTAGATACGTCCTGGTATGGGATCATTTGGACTACAAAAGCAAACCATATTTTAGAGCAAGATTTGATAAGTAATAGTCAACAAATTGGAATTCATTTATCAACAGATTTTTTCTTCCATTTGAACTCATTTCAATAATTCTTTTAGTCGCTTTAATCGGTGCGATTGCTATAGCTCGTCAATAATAATAAATCTTTTAAAGGAAGAATTTCAACTAAATCAAGGGAAAAAGAATGTGTCTAATCCCTTAATTTGAGTGCCCACCTAAAACGAAAATCAACTCAATTTCTTTTAGAATTGATCTATTCCCAACCAATTCCCTTGTTTTCTTCCATACGTATTAGAATCGACTGGATTTAATTATTGTTCAGATTGAAATGAATCAAGATTGATAAGGGTTGAGTAATGATGCTCGAACATGTACTTGTTTTGAGTGCCTTTTATTTTCTATTGGTATTTATGGATTGATCACAAGTCGAAATATGGTTAGAGCCCTTATGTGTCTTGAACTTATATTAAATTCGGTTAATATCCATTTTGTAACGTTTTCGGATATGTTTGATGATCGTCAATTAAGAGGAGACATTTTCTCCATTTTTATTATAGCTATTGCAGCCGCTGAAGCAGCTATTGATTAGCTATTGTTTCATCCATTTATCGTAATAGAAAATCCATTCGTATTAACCAATCCAATTTGTTGAATAAATAATATGAATCATAGAAAAGAAAATTCGAATATTCATAAATTACTTCCGACTGGACGGTTTGATATGGGTAAGGTATGATCATGTTTGCCGAAACATAAGAAATCAAAGGATTTTTGCGCTCGTTCATAAACAATTCATCATAAACAATTCAAGTCCATTGATTCTGATCACTCATTGATTCGTCTGGTATCTAATTACAAGATTGATTTAGAAGTTAGTTTACTAGACCGAAAATTCATGATGTTAAAATTGTATAGATACAATGTCACACTCAGTAAAGATTTATGATACATGTATAGGATGTACTCAATGTGTCCGAGCTTGCCCCACCGATGTATTAGAAATGATACCCTGGGACGGATGTAAAGCTAAACAAATAGCTTCTGCTCCAAGGACTGAGGACTGTGTTGGTTGTAAGAGATGTGAATCCGCCTGTCCAACGGATTTCTTGAGTGTTCGGTTTATTTATGGCATGAAACAACCCGTAGTATGGGTCTAGCTTATTGATACGTTCCATAAAACTCTACTTAAAATCCATTTTTTTTTACTGATAAAATTCGTGCGCAAACTATTTGGATTTGATTTTGCGCACGGATTTTATGGCCCAAGTGTATCTTGTCTTTACCACGAATCATTTTCCTTCTTAACAATAATTGTTGTTTTACCAATATTTTCGGTTCCTTAATTTTCCTTCTTCCACATAAGGGAAATAAAGTAATTCGTTGGTATACTATATGTATTTGTATTCTAGAACTCCTTCTAATAACTTATGCATTCTGTTATCATTTCCAATCGGATGATTCATTAATCCAACTAGAGGAGGATTATAACTGGATCCATTTTTTGATTTCCATTGAGACTAGGGATAGATGGGCTCTCAATAGGACCCATTCTATTGACGGATTCATCACTACTTTAGCTACCTTAGCGGCTTGGCTGGTTACTCGAGATTCTCGATTATTTAATTTCCTGATGTTGGCAATGTATAGTGGGCAAATCGGATTGTTTTCTTCTCGGACCTTTTACTTTTTTCCTCATGTGGAGTTAGAATTAATCCCTGTTTATCTACTTGTATCTATGTGGGAGGAAAAAACGTCTCTACTCAGCTACAAAATTTATTTTGTACACGGCAGGGGTTCTGTTTTTCTTTTACTGGGAGTTCTTGGTGTCGGTTTATATGGTTCTAATGAACCAACATTAAATTTGGACATATTATCCAACCAAACCTATCCCTTAGCTTTGGAAATACTATTCTATAGTGGATTTTTTATTGCTTTTGCTGTCAAATTACCAATCATACCACTACATACATGGTTACCAGATACCCATGGAGAAGCACACTATAGTACTTGTATGCTTCTAGCCGGAATCTTATTAAAAATGGGAGCGTATGGATTAGTTCGAATCAATATGGAATTATTTCCCATGCTCATTCTATATTTTCTCCTTGGTTACTGATAGTAGGCGCAGTGCAAATAATCTATGCAGCTTCAACATCTTTGGGTCAACAGAATTTAAAAAAGAATAGCCTATTCCTCTGTATCTCATATGGGTTTCATAATTATAGGAATTGGTTCTATCACCGATATGGGACTCAACGGAGCGCTTTTACAAATAATCTCCCATGGATTTATTGGTGCTGCACTTTTTTTCTTGGCTGGAACAACTTATGATAGAATACGTCTTGTTTATCTTGACGAAATGGGTGGAATAGCTATCTCAATGCCAAAAATATTCACGATGTTCAGTAGCTTTTCAATGGCCTCTCTTGCATTACCAGGTATGAGTGGTTTTGTTGCCGAATTAATAGTATTTTATGGATTAATTACTAGTGAAAATATCTCTTACTAACAAAACTACTCATTACTTTTCTAATGGCAATTGGAATGATATTAACTCCTATTTATTTATTATCTATGTTACGTCAGATGTTCTATGGATACAAGATATTTAATGTTTCAAATTCCTATTTGTTTGATTCTGGACCACGAGAGTTATTTCTTTCGATCGTTATTTTTTACCAATACTAGGTATTGGTATGTACCCTGATTTCGTTCTTTCACTCTCAGTCGAAAAGGTTGAAGCTATTCTATCTAATTTTTTATAGAAAGTTTGAATGAATTTTACAACCATTTCTCTTATAATGACAAGAAGAAGAAAAGGCCTTTTCTTCTTCTTGTCATACGTTGTTGAATTATTTTGAACTGGCGAGAACCCCAGCGAATCACTAACTATTTGATTCACCTCGTTCTTGCCAGTTCACACCAAATTCTTTGATCGTATATGCACCTTAGACTTTCCTATTCTAAGAACCCCCACATTCCATTCCACTATAATGAAAATGAACCATAACTATGTAGTCCTATTCCTAATAAATTAACCCCAAAATAGCATATCCAAATTATAAGAAATCCAATAGACGCCACAATTGCTGAATTTCTACCTTCCATTTTGATTTGTTCGAGTATGCAAATAAATTGCGAACACCAGCCAAGTAATAAAAGCCCAAGTTTCTTTTGGGTCCCAACTCAATAGGATCCCCACGCTTCGTTAGCCCACACGGCTCCAGAAAGAATTCCTATGGTTAAAAGATAAATCCTAGACTAATAACCTGATAACTCCAATAATCCAATTTTGAATCAATTGCAACCTGTAATAATTCTTTGTAGAAAAAAAGAAGTATTTTGTAAAAATGACTTCGTTCAATCATTAATTCAATTTCACCCAACCCATTCAAATGGAATAAATTATTTTTGTAGAAAATAAAGGTTTCTTTTTCTAACTGTAACGACTAGAAGTGATACGGAAAATAATGATCCACACAAAAGGGCTGCATAACCTAATATCATCATACTTACGTGCATTATTAACCACCCGATTGCAGAGCGGGTACTAATATTGCGGATTTCTGTATTTCCGTTAAAAGGCCTGAAGTAGCAAAGCCTTGAGTAAAAAGAGCACTGGGCCCAATTATTGTACTTAGAATATTTTTTTTTTGAAATATGGAACTATATGAATAAGGAAAAACTCCATGACAGGAAGGTTAATGATTCATATAGATTACTTAGGGAAAATGTCCTGAATAAATCCAACGGGTAACTAATAATCCTGTTATGCAAAAAAAGTTATTATCATGCCCTTTCGGATGAATCATACAGTTTTACGATTTCATCAACAAAAAGCTTATCAAATGAATTGTAATTAGAATTGTAATAATCGAAAAGAAATTTGGGTGAATATATGTTCTAAGGTTGAAAATATCATAAAATTTTAAAAGGAGGAATTCTGAATTATAGAATCTAAATGTCCAATTAGATTCATTATAGGATTTTTGACTTTTTAGTCGATGACATGTTTAGTCGATGACATGCCGCCACTCGGACTCGAACCGAGATGCTCTCGCACTGCTTCCTAAGAGCAGCGTGTCTACCAATTTCACCATAGCGGCTTGTCTTGAACTGATAATAGCCTATGAATAAGCAATCGTCTAGATTTAATAAATCTATTGGATTGAATATTTTTAGGAAAGAGTTAAAAGATGAATAAAATTGCGTTTATATAGTATTTGAAGGTCCATTGGTTTCGTTTAAGATCTCCATTTTTCGTGAATTTTATACTCCCTCGTCTTGAATTCTTGTAACACTATATCTGCATTAAGATTAAGGTATAGAACCCAAAATAATTTTTTTTTATGAACTATTTTTTCATTGAAAAATGGATTTTGATCATTAAAAATTTACATATTTCTATATCTATAGAAGATAAATATCTTTCCTAAGTCTTTTTGAATATCTTTTCTAAGTCTTTTTGGAGGATTGATAAGAAGAGGATACGTCTGGATCCATATACGAATTCAAAGAAACTAAAAAAAAAGGAAATTGCAAAATAGATTGATGGGGAAAAAGACTCCACCAATTTTTTTTACATTTTCAATTAGGTTTGGGTAAGGTAAAGAGATAAATTCTTGTTCTACATATTCTAAGAATGGAAATCGAATTTTGGAAATGAGCTGAGTCTATTTTTGACTCAGGTTGATTCCAACGTTTTAGGCTTTATTACTTATTTTTATTTGTTTGTTGTACAAAAAACTTTTTGAATTCCCAGTAGAAAGAGATTTTCCCAAAAAGGCTTTTAACGCTGCCCAATACCCTTCCTTTTCCAACAATTTTACGAATACGCTTTTTGATGCAGAAGTACGTTTTTTTGGAACTGCCATTTCAATTTTAAATTGAGAAATTACTCATTGGTATAGCTGGATGTGAAAGACATTTAGTGTTTACAAAAAAGCAGCCCTTTGATAATTCATTATATTTTTAGAGAATATTCTTTCAAATAAAAAGAAAATATAGTAGTCAAAATCAAGAATATTTTTTCATCCTTAAAATATATGTCAAAAAATTTCATTTTATTGTTTTAGTGATAGGTTTCTTTAAAATTTTTCCCATTCAAATCGATATTTTCGAATTTATAGATCCCTATGCAATAGAAAAGGGAATTCATTGAACTTAATATATACAAAATGCATATGAACTAGTTTTTCCTTCTCTTTATTGTCATATTGCATTTAGATGGAATATACAATACCTCAAAACCCGGAAGGTAAAACTCCCTGTTTTAGTATGTTTACTAAAACTTTCTTAAATTGTTTGTCAAACTCGGAAAAGACTTAATTTGATCCTTTCTTCGCGATTTTCAAATTCAAAAGAGACTTTAAAGTTTTTTCCTATGATTTGACCAACTGTAACTTCTTGATTTGAATATTTGAAGTATTTAGCAGAAAGAATACATAAAAGAAATACAAATTCAAAAATTCTATTTAGGTTCATGCATATCTTGATTTTTTATTGACTCTTTTCAAAAGAGAAAATCGGCAAATCGGAAACCATTAATAGGAATAAGAATAAAGAATTATTAAGAAAAACTTTTTATGGAACAGACATATCAATATGCGTGGATCATACCTTTTGTTCCACTTCCAGTTCCCATGTTAATAGGAGTAGGACTTCTTCTTTTCCGACAGCAACAAAAAATCTTCGTCGTATGTGGGCTTTTCCGAGTATTTTATTGTTAAGTATAGTCATGCTTTTTCAACTAATTTGGCTATTCAGCAAATAAATAGCAATTTTATCTATCAATATGTCTGGTCTTGGACTCTCAATAATGATTTTTCTTTAGAATTAGGCTACTTGATCGATCCACTTACTTCTATTATGTCAATGTTAATCACTACTGTTGGAATTATGGTTCTTATTTATAGTGATAATTATATGGTTCACGATCAAGGCTACTTGAGATTTTTTGCTTATATGAGTTTTTTCAGTACTTCAATGTTGGGATTAGTTACTAGTTCCAATTTGATACAAATTTATATTTTTTGGGAATTGGTTGGGGTGTTCCTATCTATTAGTAGGTTTTTGGTTCACAAGACCTCTTGCCGCAAATGCTTGCCAAAAGGCATTTGTAACAAATCGTAGGAGATTTTGGTTTATTATTAGAATTTTGGGTTTTATTGATAACCGGTAGTTTTGAATTTAGGATTTATTCAAAATATTCAATAACTTGATTTTAAATAATGAAGTAAATTCTCCCTTGTTACATTGTGTTGCTCTATTATTTGCTGGTGCAGTTGCTAAATCTGCACAATTTCCTCTTCATGTATGGTTAGCTGATGCTATGGAAGGACCCACTCCATTTCAGTTTTATACACGCTGCTACTATGGTGGCAGCGGGTATTTTTCTTGTAGCTCGTCTTCTTCCTCTTTTTATAGTTATACCTATATAATGAATTTTATCTCGTTGATAGGTATAATAACAGTATTATTAGGAGCTACTTTAGCTCTTGCTCAAAAAGACATTAAGAAGGGTTTAGCCTATTCGACAATGTCTCAATTGGGTTATATGATGTTAGCTCTAGGAATGGGGTCTTACCGAAGTGCTTTATTTCATTTGATTACTCATGCTTATTCAAAAGCATTATTGTTTTTAGGTCTGGATCTGTTATTCATTCAATGGAAACTGTTGTTGGATATTCTCCGGATAAAAGTCAAAATATGGTTCTTATGGGTGGGTTAACAAAATATACTCCTATTACCAAAACATCTTTTTGTTAGGTACACTTTCACTTTGTGGTATTCTCTTGCTTGTTTTTGGTCTAAAGATGAAATTCTTAATGATAGTTGGTTATATTCGCCTATTTTCGCAATAATAGCTTGGGCCACGGCAGGATTAACGGCATTTTATATGTTTCGCATCTATTTACTTACTTTTGAGGGCATTTAAATGTTTATTTTCAAAATTATAATGGTAAAAAAATTCGGCTCTATATTTAATATCTATATGGGGTAAAGGGTATTCAAAAAATTCACAAAAATTTTCGTTTATTAAGAATGAAAATGGAAGTTTGTCTTTTTAAAAAAACATATCGAAGTAATGAGAATCTAAAAAAGAAATGCAGAACAATCTTTTATTAATATTTTGCATTTTGAAAATAAAAAATTTTCTATACCCCATGAATCGGACAATACTATGTTATTTCCTTTATTTATATTAGTTCTATTTACTTTGTTTGTTGATCTCTGGGAATTCCTTTTAATCAAGAAGGAATTCCGGAGATCTCGATATATTAGGTAAATTGTTAGCTCCGTCTATCGACCTTTTACATCAACAGTCAAAGGATTTTACTGATTTCTATGAATTTGGAAAAGATGCCATTTTTCCGTTAGTATAGCTTTTGGGGGATACTTATAGCTTTTTTATATAAACCCATTTTTTCACCTTCAAGAATTTTGATTTAATAAATTTCTTTGTCTTAATAACTTCCAAAAGAAGTCGTTCGGACAAAATTGTCTATGGTTTTACAATTGGTCATATAATCGTGCTTTTATAGATGTTTTTATCAGAAGTTTTGGCTTTCTATGATAAGAAGATTTTCTCAATCCACTCGGTTTTTGATACGCGAGTGATTGATGGGTTAGTCAATGGGGTTTCTTGTAAGTTTCTTGATCGTTTCACCTTAAAATTGGTAGGACCTGAAACATTCGTTTTTATATTTTTTCTATTTCTTGTGTTTCCTTCTTCTTCTTCCTTTTTGTTGGGATAAATCCAACATTAGTCTAGGATTTATCTTTTAACCATAGGAATTCTTTCTGGAGCCGTGTGGGCTAACGAAGCGTGGGGATCCTATTGAGTTGGGACCCAAAAGAAACTTGGGCTTTTATTACTTGGCTGGTGTTCGCAATTTATTTGCATACTCGAACAAATCAAAATGGAAAGGTAGAAATTCAGCAATTGTGGCGTCTATTGATTTCTTATAATTTGGATATGCTATTTTGGGGTTAATTTATTAGAATAGGACTACATAGTTATGGTTCATTTTCATTATAGTGGAATGGAATGTGGGGTTCTTAGAATAGGAAAGTCTAAGGTGCATATACGATCAAAGATTTGGTGTGAACTGGCAAGAACGAGGTGAATCAAATAGTTAGTGATTCGCTGGGGTTCTCGCCAGTTCAAAATGAATTTCATCTTATGACAAGAAGAAGAAAAGGCCTTTTCTTCTTCTTGTCATTGTAAGAGAAATGGTTGTAAAATTCATTCAAACTTTCTATAAAAAATTAGATAGAATAGCTTCAACCTTTTCGACTGAGAGTGAAAGAACGAAATCAGTACATACCAATACCTAGTATTGGTAAAAAAATAGCGATCGAAAGAAATAACTCTCGTGGTCCAGAATCAAACAAATAGGAATTTGAAACATTAAATATCTTGTATCCATAGAACATCTGACGTAACATAGATAATAAATAAATAGGAGTTAATATCATTCCAATTGCCATTAGAAAAGTAATGAGTAGTTTTGTTAGTAAGAGATATTTTCACTAGTAATTAATCCAAAAATACTATTAATTCGGCAACAAAACCACTCATACCTGGTAATGCAAGAGAGGCCATTGAAAAGCTACTGAACATCGTGAATATTTTTGGCATTGAGATAGCTATTCCACCCATTTCGTCAAGATAAACAAGACGTATTCTATCATAAGTTGTTCCAGCCAAGAAAAAAAGTGCAGCACCAATAAATCCATGGGAGATTATTTGTAAAAGCGCTCCGTTGAGTCCCATATCGGTGATAGAACCAATTCCTATAATTATGAAACCCATATGAGATACAGAGGAATAGGCTATTCTTTTTTTTAAATTCTGTTGACCCAAAGATGTTGAAGCTGCATAGATTATTTGCACTGCGCCTACTATCAGTAACCAAGGAGAAAATATAGAATGAGCATGGGGAAATAATTCCATATTGATTCGAACTAATCCATACGCTCCCATTTTTAATAAGATTCCGGCTAGAAGCATACAAGTACTATAGTGTGCTTCTCCATGGGTATCTGGTAACCATGTATGTAGTGGTATGATTGGTAATTTGACAGCAAAAGCAATAAAAAATCCACTATAGAATAGTATTTCCAAAGCTAAGGGATAGGTTTGGTTGGATAATATGTCCAAATTTAATGTTGGTTCATTAGAACCATATAAACCGACACCAAGAACTCCCAGTAAAAGAAAAACAGAACCCACTGCCGTGTACAAAATAAATTTTGTAGCTGAGTAGAGACGTTTTTTTCCTCCCCACATAGATACAAGTAGATAAACGGGGATTAATTCTAACTCCCACATGAGGAAAAAAAGTAAAAGGTCCCGAGAAGAAAACAATCCGATTTGCCCACTATACATTGCCAACATCAGGAAATTAAATAATCGAGAATCTCGAGTAACCGGCCAAGCCGCTAAGGTAGCTAAAGTAGTGATGAATCCCGTCAATAGAATGGGTCCTATTGAGAGCCCATCTATCCCTAGTCTCCAATGGAAATCAAATATGGATCCAGTTATAATCCTCCTCTAGTTGGATTAATGAATCATCCGATTGGAAATGATAACAGAATGCATAAGTTATTAGAAGGAGTTCTAGAATACAAATACATATAGTATACCAACGAATTACTTTATTTCCCTTATGTGGAAGAAGGAAAATTAAGGAACCCGAAAATATTGGTAAAACAACAATTATTGTTAAGAAGGGAAAATGATTCGTGGTAAAGACAAGATACACTTAATATAAAATCCGTGCGCAAAATCAAATCCAAATAGTTTGCGCACGAATTTTGTCGGTAAAAAGAATGGATTTTAAGTAGAGTTTTATGGAACGTATCAATAAGCTAGACCCATACTACGGGTTGTTTCATGCCATAAATAAACCCGAACACTCAAGAAATCCGTTGGACAGGCGGATTCACATCTCTTACAACCAACACAGTCCTCAGTCCTTGGAGCAGAAGCTATTTGTTTAGCTTTACATCCGTCCCAGGGTATCATTTCTAATACATCGGGGGCAAGCTCGGACACATTGAGTACATCCTATACATGTATCATAAATCTTTACTGAGTGTGACATTGTATCTATACAATTTTAACATCATGAATTTTCGGTCTAGTAAACTAACTTCTAAATCAATCTTGTAATTAGATACCAGACGAATCAATGAGTGATCAGAATCAATGGACTTGAATTTTTTATGAGGAATTGTTTATGAACGAGCGCAAAATCCTTTGATTTCTTATGTTTCGGCAAACATGATCATACCTTACCCATATCAAACCGTCCAGTCGGAAGTAATTTATGAATATTCGAATTTTCTTTTCTATGATTCATATTATTTATTCAACAAATTGGATTGGTTAATACGAATGGATTTTCTATTACGATAAATGGATGAAACAATAGCTAATCCAATAGCTGCTTCAGCGGCTGCAATAGCTATAATAAAATGGAGAAAATGTCTCCTCTTAATTGACGATCATCAAACATATCCGAAAACGTTACAAAATGGATATTAACCGAATTTAATATAAGTTCAAGACACATAAGGGCTCTAACCATATTTCGACTTGTGATCAATCCATAAATACCAATAGAAAATAAAAAGGCACTCAAAACAAGTACATGTTCGAGCATCATTACTCAACCCCTTATCAATCTTGATTCATTTCAATCTGAACAATAATTAAATCCAGTCGATTCTAATACGTATGGAAGAAAACAAGGGAATTGGTTGGGAATAGATCAATTCTAAAAGAAATTGAGTTGATTTTCGTTTTAGGTGGGCACTCAAATTAAGGGATTAGACACATTCTTTTCCCTTGATTTAGTTGAGAATTCTTCCTTTAAAAGATTTATTATTATTGACGAGCTATAGCAATCGCACCGATTAAAGCGACTAAAAGAATTATTGAAATGAGTTCAAATGGAAGAAAAAAATCTGTTGATAAATGAATTCCAATTTGTTGACTATTACTTATCAAATCTTGCTCTAAAATATTGTTTGCTTTTGTAGTCCAAATGATCCCATACCAGGACGTATCTAGAATTATAGTAATTAGTGAAATAAATAGACTTGTACAAACCACTGAAGTAATTCCATCCCCAACGGTCCAAAGCTGAAAATCTTCGAAATCGTAATCTTCTGAACCATTCATGAACATGACAGCAAAAATAATTAAAACATTTATAGCTCCTACATAAATAAGGAGCTGCGCAGCAGCTACAAAATAAGAATTGATAGAATATAGAATAAAGATATACAAACAAGAACCAATCCCAATGAAAAGGCCGAATAAATTGGATTTGGAAATAAGACTACTCCCAGACTTCCTAATATAAGACCCGACCCCAGAAAAACTAAAAGAAAATCGTGTATTGGTCCAGGTAAATCCATTTTATTTTATAGAAAAGTAAATCCAAATATTTCATGACTTTGTTGACCTGACCGGGAAAAGGGAGTTATCCTATTTTTCTTTTAGGATACTTCTTAATTGAAGAAAATGTGAATAGGGTGGTTGGTGTGGATTGAGGTAGATACAGTTATTGGTCTACTCTTATTATTTAATCATTATTCGAATAGAAATAAATTTTCTATCCAAATGAACCACGATTCTCGACAACCAATCGCTCGTTTATCTTGAACAAGCAAAAACCCGATTCCCTTAGATTCCAAAGGGATTGGGAATTTGGAAATGCAAGGGTTTTATACATTTTTATTTGAGGTGAATTCGACGAAATTGTTCGAATTGTGTAATCGCCCGTTATGGACACCGGTAATCGACCTAAAGAAATTTGATTATAATTCAATTCGTGACGATCATAAGTAGAAAGTTCATATTCTTCAGTCATTGATAAACAATTTGTTGGACAATACTCAACGCAATTACCACAAAATATACAAATTCCAAAATCAATACTGTAATTAAGTAATCGTTTCTTTCGAATATCAGTTTCCAATTTCCAATCAACTACGGGTAGATCTATAGGACACACACGAACACATACTTCACAAGCAATGCATTTATCAAATTCAAAGTGTATTCGGCCCCGGAAACGCTCCGATGCAATGAATTTTCGTAGGGTATTGAATAGTTACAGGTAAACGATTTGCATGGGACAAGGTAATCATGAAACCTTGACCAATGTACCTGGCAGCTCGTATTGTTTGTTGACCAGAATTCAAGAGCTCGGTTAGCATAGGGAACATATCGGAATATCTATAAATAATTTCATACTTGTTTCTTTCTCTTGTTTGAGACAGGTTTTGAAGATATATTAATTCGAGTTCTTTACTGTGAAAAAAGTTGGGATGAAGTCGTTAATAATAGATTACCTAGAGAAATAGGTAAAAGAAATTTCCACCCAAGATTTAATAGTTGGTCCATCCTCAATCTCGGTAAAGTCCATCTTGTTGCAATAGAAATGAACAAGAACAGATAAGTTTTCGCTAATGTAATAAAGATACCTATTATTGTTCCAATAACTTGACTTCTTTAGTTAGTTCAGGAACGAATATGTAGGAATAGAAAGATTCCAACCTCCCAAGTAAAGAACTGTTACAAATAATGAAGAAACTAGTAGATTTAGATAGGAAGCAACATAAAATAAACCAAATTTTATACCTGAATATTCGGTTTGATAACCCGCTACTAATTCCTCTTCTGCTTCTGGTAAATCAAAAGGTAATCTCTCACACTCGGCTAAAGAAGAAATTAGAAAATCGATAAACCCTATAGGTTGACGCCACAAATTCCATCCCCAAAAACCGTATTTTGACTGCGCTTCAACTATATCAACTGTACTTGAACTGTTAGATAATCATAGTCGGCGATAACATCACTGTTCCCGTCGCTATTACAGAACCGTACATGAAATTTTCACCTCATACGGCTGCTCATAGGTCACAAAAAACTCTAAGAGCCTTTCAACATTTTTTGATCTTGATCCCTTTGTGGGATCCATGATCAATAGAGAGTCAAACTCTTATCCTAAGGCCTAGAATTTAACCTATGAAATTCCGTCTGCTAGTTATAATAAAAATAAAGTGCTTCTGAATTGATCTCATCTTTTAAAAGTTTGTATTTTTCTTTGTTGATTAATAACTTTATCCTTGAATAAAAACTTTTTGAGGAATATCACAGAGATATTGCAACCTATTCTTTTTTTTTTTTGATTACGAAATTAGATATTGTATTACCTAGCAAAGATTCTATTTCTATCGAAAAATCGAAAAATTTATGAATAAAAAGATCTCTTTTGCAATTCTAGTCTTTCCACTTCTGTTCGTTCCTATTCTACTTTCTCGGGAAATAAGGAGGGCGGCATTACCCAAATAAAAGATTTCTTCGTTCTTGATAGTTATTTACTTAATCGGTGAATAGGAAGATACTCTGGATCAAAATCTAGGGAGTACTTCTTACGAATTTCTACCAACTTAAAGCCCCGATTCGAATTACTTTGGTAGAAATATCCTCTTGGAAAGGTTATCTAATCTCCATTACTAATCCTTTGTGTATCTTAGTCTTCCTAACCATCCACTCATTTTTTGAATCTTCCAGTAGGTTAATACTAATACCTCCATGGTAATAGATAGTAAAAACCCCGGGGGTTGATCTTTTGAACCCGCTTCAAGCCATGATTACTACTCAACCAATCTAACTTGGGGTAAAGGAAACATAAGAACTGATATTCTTTCCTTTGACTTAATTCTTGTACATAGGAAATGAGATTGAATGGCTTTAACAGCAAATTAGGAAGCCGTTTGATTTCACTCATCTAACTATCCGGTTTAGTTTATCAACCCCGACGATGAATAAAAAATAGATATTCAACTTTCTTGCTAGAAAGAAATATGGAAAGTTTATGTCTCACCGAATCACACGTAGAGATATTGATAATACACATAGAGTTAATGGTATTTCATAACTAATTGATTGAGCAGCAGCCCTTAATCCACCTAAAAAGTAATATTTATTATTTGATCCATATCCCGACATAAGAAGTCCAACGGGAGCAAGGCTTGAAATGGCGATCCATAAAAAAACACCAATACTAAGATCGGCTAGAATAAGTCGATAACTAAAAGGAATTACTGAATAACTTAGTAAAATGGATATCACTGCTATGGATGGCCCAATATTGAATAAACGAGTATCTCCTCTAGATGGAAGAAGATTCTCTTTGAAAAGTAATTTTGTCCCATCTGCTAGAGCTTGAAGAATTCCCAAAGGCCCGGCATATTCAGGTCCAATACGTTGTTGTATTCCTGCAGATATTTCTCTTTCTAACCAAACAATTACTAGTACACCTAGTGTGATTCCTAATACAAGAGTCAAAATAGGGATAAGTGTCCATAGTATCCCATAGACTTCTGTTAAGGATTCAAATCCGGAAAAAGAGTGGATAGCTTGTAGTTCTGTTGTATCAATTATCATTTCAACGATCGACTTCTCCCATAATGATATCTATGCTACCTAGTATCGTCATAATATCAGCCAATTTCATTCTTTTAACTAACTGAGGAAGAATTTGCAAGTTGATAAAACCCGGTGGTCGAATTTTCCATCTCCAAGGAAAAACACTCTGATCTCCTATCAGAAAAATTCCCACCCCTTTTGGGGCTTCGACTCTTACATAAAGTTCTTGCTTGGGCAATTCAAACGTTGGAGAAGGTTTTTTACTAATAAATCGATAGTCAAAATCATTCCATTCCGGGTTTTTTATTCTATCAAAGCGTCGTATTTCTAAATTTTCATATGGCCCTCCAGGAATTCCCTCTAAGGCCTGTTGAAGAATTTTTACGGATTCTGCCATTTCACCCATTCGTACTAAATAACGAGCTAATGAATCCCCCTCTTTTTGCCAGTGAACCTCCCAATCAAATTCGTCGTAACACTCATAACGATCAACTTTACGAAGATCCCATTCTATTCCGGAAGCTCGTAGCATTGGGCCTGATAAACCCCAATTTAGTGCTTCTTCTGCCTGAATAATGCCTATGCCTTCAACTCGTTCTAAAAAAATAGGATTCCGTGTAATAAGTTTTTGATATTCAGCAACGCCGATTAAAAAATAATCGCAAAATTCCAAACATTTATCTACCCAACCATGAGGTAAATCGGCAGCTACTCCTCCGATACGAAAATAATTATGCATCATACGCATACCGGTAGCAGCTTCGAATAGGTCATATATCAATTCTCGTTCTCTAAAAATATAGAAGAAAGGGGTCTGTGCCCCGATATCTGCCATAAAAGGGCCGAGCCATAACAAATGAGAAGCGATACGACTCAATTCCAACATAATAGTTCTTATATAGCTAGCCCTTTTAGGGACTTGAATATTGCCTAGCTGTTCGGGTGCGTTTACGGTTATTGCTTCTGTGAACATAGTCGCTAAATAATCCCAACGCGTTACATACATAAGGCAAGTATTGTATAATTGTTCGATTTTCCGCAATTTTCTCCATACCTCTATGTAAATAACCCAATATTGGTTCACAGTCGATAACATCTTCCCCATCGAGAGTCACGATCAGCCGAAGAACGCCGTGCATTGATGGGTGGTGAGGGCCCATATTTACTATCATGAGGTCTTTTCTTGTAGTTGGTGCAATCATAAGTTTTTTTCCCGAGTCATTCTTCCATGCATTGTTTGAACGTAAAAGAAGAGTTCGTCAAAATGAAAACGAATAAAAGTGCAAATGGTATTAGGCTTCAAGTTAACGAGTTTTTATCTCTCGAATATCTAACTCGCCAATTAATTCTTTATAACGTTCTCTATTTTTTTTGACAAATAGGCCAGTAGTCGTTGACGTTTTCCCAAAATTTTCCGCAAACCTCTCTGAGATGAAGAGTCTTTTTTGTAATTCCAAATGCGAAGTAAGTTTACTTATCTTAGTGGTGAAAGTGAATACTTGAAATTCAACAGACCCCTGTTTTCTGTGTTTTCTTTTTGAGAAATAACTGAAATGAATGAATTTTTACCATAGAAAATTCCTTCCTTTTGAAAGATATGGATTTTACCGATCAGTAATAATAATGCCATTAATTTGAATTGGTATATACAAAATCTAATTCCAAGTTATTTGAAAACTACTCCTTTTCTGAATTCAAATCAATCCATCCAAACTGGAATCGGATTGAGATAGAGGTAGAAAAGGAGTAGTCCATTTTTCCATTGAAGGGTTTAGACCTAAAAAAAAAAAGTTCTATTGATTCATTTCGAGATTGAAGTCCTACATTATTCATTTAATATTGGATATATCCATGAAAGGGAAGACTCAAATGTGTGGTCCGCATATTTCTTTCATATACCCTATACCCCATACCCTATATTTTTTCCTATTTTCATATATACCCGTCTATCATATACTTTCTATTCTATATGATAGACGGGTATAGAGTTCTTATCTACGAATTTTCCATTTTCAATCGTGGATATAGATGTATCCTTAACATACTGAAACGACTGCCATTGTTGGTATTAAACCAATACCGATTCATACAGGCCAAATCTTCTAATCGATAATTAGGCCAAAGAAAGAGCTTTAATTTCATTAATGCATTTTCTTCTATATTAAGACCTTTATTCTCGGGCGAAGCTTGGTTGCTGTTTTTTCTGTTCTTTTCGTTCCAAAATAGGAGATTTCTATTTTCATCGTTTCGATACTTTGAATTCAATGAAATTAGAATTTCAATTTTCTACGATGTCGAAACGATAAAATATTTTCAGGAATAAGGAAATCAAAATGATTCTTAGAAACATACCTTTCTTCTTGGTATTTTGGATTTGTTTGGTACTTACTCTTATCAACCAACGAAGTACTTATGGTTTGATACATCAAGAGTTGTCCATCAATTTTTCCAAACAGACGAATGGGTTCTATAATCAATATTCCCTTCTTCAGTAATTCCGCATGAGTTAGACTAGTTTGAATCGTCAGTCTATCCAAATCGATTTCTCTTGTTTGAATTGAAGATAAGAGAATTTTCTTGGGTCCATTAGTCTAAGCAAGAGACAGTAGACCTCAATATTATTCATCAATTTTTCGTCCAAAGTACTGTCCCACCATTTACATTGAAAAGTAAATAACGTTCCAGGAAGGAATCTAGTTAACTTTTTTCTTTTTCTTCTTTTTCCTGTCCAATTTTACAGAATTTTCTTCACTAGATTTTTCTTGTGACAGAACAGATCCAAAATCTTCTCCTTTTTTGGGTTCTTCTTGATTTCCTTGCTTTTTTTGAATTTTCTTTTTTTCTTTTCACTACTATTTTCATTTCCATTTCGATTTAAAAGAAGTAATTGATTTGGTCTAAACCAAGGTTTGGTCTTATATGCCTGATGAAATAAGACCAATTCTGGGAAGAACCAACCCTCTAGATTCGAGATAGAATAATTTAGCATTCTTTCATTCATTCCCATCCAATCAACAAAAACGTTGTGGAATTTTGGGAGATTGTCTGGAAGCCTAAAATAACAAATTTCAGAATATCCATTTTAATAGATATTTGAAAATACTTATTAGTTTCCCGTTGAATATTTGGATTCCTGTTGGCATCGATCGTGATACAGGACTCAATATCCACTTTTTCTTTACGATACAAACTTTTCCAACGCAAATATTTTCTATTTACCATTTTTTCCACAGCTAGCATATCCACATAATTATAGATAGGTGTGGTTTTCAGAATATCATAAAGTGGGTCCTTGTGCGTGTTACAAGAAAGCTCTCCGTTCTTATTTCCTTGAAATTTTTCGGAGTTAAGAAATTTATTTGCTAAAAGATCATATCGATAAGATTTGTTAAAATTTTCTTTTTTATTCGCTTATTTGTATACTTCCTTTTTTTTTGAATCACTTACTTGGTCTGTTTCATATGAATTGCATTTGCTTAATTTTTCCTTTGTAGCTATACAATGGGAAGTATTTCGCCATTTTCAGGCATTAATCTCGACCATATGATCGACGATAAATTGTATGGAGAATACCCTCTTAACCACTTTTTCCATTGATTTTGTTCATAATTCCTAAGTTTCTTATCATTTAATTTTAATTTTGAATGAACCATTCCTTGTTTTTCCAAAGAATCCTTTATTTCGGGCTTAAGAAACAAAGAGATTCCTTGATATTGAAGAACAGGTCTTAATTTATGCAAATTACTAACTTGCATTTGGGATAATTTGTAAAATACATAGGCTTGTGATACGCAAGATAAGTCAAAAAATATGTAAATTGCTTTTCATATCCCTAATCTTATCAAGGGATTTTTTAAAGGGAATGAGATTTTTCTTTTTTTTATTACTACTAGTATTCTTAAATGTTAGGTCCAGGGATAGAAAAATTAGCTCTATGCAGTTATTCATCATTTTGTCAATTAGGGTTCTTAACCTAATTTGAGTAGAAATATCCAAATTTGAATGATCTACAACAAAATTTAAAAGAAACCGTATATCACGTACAATACAAAGTAAAATATAATAGATCTTAAACCAACCTTCAAACATAATATATAAAATCAATTTCCATATCCTTAGTAAATAAAATTTACTAAATAAAACAAACTCTTCTATATAATAGATAGTAGATTTCCATACCCCTGATAGTTTCCATTCACTCCTAGAAAAAATCTGTGCCGAGATAGTAGTTCAATGAAAATTTTCAAATAAAGGGGAAATTTAGAAATGAATCGAACAGTTCTTCTTTTGAATATTTTCCATTTTTCTAAGAATTTAGCATTAAATGTTTTGTTAGGACTAGTATCATTTTTCCTTTTCTTCTTTCTAATTCTTTCTATTCTTTCTATTTGATTTCTAATTTTCCATATTCGCTCAGTCAGATCTTTTATTTTTTTTTCTGTCAATGAAGAATTTGTCAAACCCGGCGATACTGTTTGACCAAAAGATTGGTTAATTATTTGATTGCTAATTATGGAATCTTTTTCTTCTTGAATTTCATTCGATTCATAGATTTCTACTTTTCTTAATTGAATTGGGTTTTCTTTGGAAACTTTTGCAAGTATTTTTTTTTTTCCTTTGAAATAGTTCTTTTTCATGTTTCGAACTTTTGTTCCCAGTTCTGTCAAACCAGGTTTCCAAAAGGAAGGTCGTTTTTCGGGAAAACCAAAAGGATGTTTAGCTTCGAGTCCAAAAAACGTTAAAAAAAGGAAATCCTCTAATTATTGATAAGATCTTAATTTGCGTTTGTGCGAAGGTTTCAGACGGAAAGGGAATAATATTTTGATCTGAAGACCTTCTATGAACCAATTTTCAGGCAATTCTGTTTCTGATAATGGCGTTCCATTATAAGTACATTTAAGATGCATCTCTAGTCCAGTCCCGAAAATCCTCAGACCATTCAGGACGTTGGGATAGGGATATACGCCCAAGATTTTTGCAATTATAAACGAAGGTAAGAGAATATATTTTCTAAAAATAGATTGAATTAGCAACAAACAAGCTCTTATTCCTTGCCCATAAGTATGGGCATTATCCCAAGCTTCCGCTATCTTCATTCGCGCCTCTTCCTCTAGTATCTCCATCTCTTTTTTTTCTTCGTCTTCGTCTTCTATTTCTATTCTATTTTCTTCTCTTTTTGTTTGTTCGTTTGTAGACTCTACAATTTGGAATGCTTCCCCTTTCCACACCCTATTTCTAAAAATGGATTTAATCAATTCAAACATATTAGATGTTAAAGAAAAGAAAATGGATTTTTTGATTCTGTACACAAAAAGGGGGGAATGCGCATTTCCTTGAAACACTTTCCAAATAACTACTTTGCGCCTTTGCGCCCGCACAGACCCCTTGATTAGATCTCGATCAAAGTCCGGTTGTTCTAAATAGCGTGTCGTAGACATCTCTTCCATTTCATCAGGATCATCTTTATCATCTTTGATATCAGTAAAAATCACTACCTCTTTGGCTTCTCTTGAACGAATTTCAAAATCTTCGGGAATATCTTGAAATTCTCCTGATTGTTGTTCTAACTCAGTGATTAATTTGTATTCCCATCGAGGAATTTTTTTACTGATTTCGTTTATTTTATTTTGACTTATGTTTCTGTTTTGACTATTAGCATCATTAGCATCATCATGTAGGAAAAATAAGACTTTTTTTAAAAAAAGCATTTCATGTTTTCTTTTTAACTTTTCTAATTTTGCTCTTTCTGCCTTTGGTCTTTCGAACTTTTCTTTTTCGAACTTTTCTTTTTCGGACTTTTCTTTTTCGAACTTTTTCTTATTCTGATAATAATTTTGATCTAGCCAATCAAGGGTATACCAAGAAGTAACTAGAGAGCCACAGCCAAAGTTTAGGTAAGCGTAATACTCGTCTAGTTTTTCTTCTAGAGCGTACTCTATTTTCCGAATAAAGTCTCCCAGATAACCCATATGTTCATACCTCACATGTGCGTAACCAGTCCTCATCAAAAGATTCCAATTAAAATGGGATTTCGATAGAATGTCTTCATAACATTTTAGACACACATTCTTTAAATTCCTGAAGCCTATCAAATTAGACAAATAAGAGGTACCAGGAGCTGTATGCCTCCAAAACGTACATTGCACAGCTATCGCGTAGTGGATATTTCCCGCGACAATAGCCTGTAACCGAGCCAAACAAATCCATTTGTGAGTGTTGAGCACAAGGCGAAAAGTATCAACGACGGGAGGAAGAAACTTTTCAATGACCGTGTCAACGATCTTGTCAATGATCGGTAATTCCTCATTTTTGATATCCTCCGCATAAATCTTTCGCTCTTTATTCTGTATCTCTATAAATTCTCCTAGTTTATCGGTGTACGGAACGAGGATTTGATGCAATTTATTTATCCGAAAATTTTGAAAAAATTTTTTTTTCGAAGTTTTTTTCAGGATTGCATTTTTTTCGATTGTTTTTCGACGCGATCCGCTCAATAAAGGATCATACCTTTTTGGTAAGTATTTG
>JAIFAC010000014.1:433387-442207 GCA_026545765.1 Plantago major
CCCTATTATGTGGATATGCTAGCTGTGGAAAAAATGGTAAATATATTTGCGTTGGAAAAGTTTGTATCAGAAAAAGTGGATGAGTCCTGTATCACGATCGATGCCAACAGGAATCAAATATTCAACGAAACTAATAAGTATTTTCAAATATCTATTAAAAATGATATTCTGAAATTTGAAAAATTCAGACAATCTCAAAATTCCACGTTTTGTTGATTGGATGGGAATGAATGAAAGAATGCTAAATTATTCTATCTCGAATCTAGAGGTTGGTTCTTCCCAGAATTGGTCTTATTTCATCAGGCATATAAGATGACCTTGGTTTAGACCAAATCAATTACTTCTTTTAAATCGAAATGATGAAAATAGTAGTGAAAGAAAAAGAAAATTCAAAAAAACAAGGAAATCAAGAACCAAAAGGAGAAGATTTTGGATCTGTTCTGTCACAAGAAAATCTAGTGAAGAAAATTCTGTAAATTGACAGAAAATTCCTTTGAACGTTATTTACTGTAAATGGACAATGATGAATAATCTACTTGGACGAAAATTCTATCTTCAATTCAAACAGAAATGGATACTGACGATTCAAACTAGTCTAACTCATTGAAACTGAAGAAAAATGATTATAGAATTCGATCTTTGGAAATGATGGTTGATTATCAAACAAGAAGAAGTTTCTGAGAGTTTCAACAATTCAAAATATAAGAAAAAGAAAAGAAAAGCTGAGTTTGATTATGAAAAATATTATGTTTCAAAAAAAAAAGAACATTATTTGAAATTAGTATCGATAAACTCTTAAAAACCTAATACCATTTTACTTTTATTCGTTTTCATTTGACGAACTCTTCTTTACGTTCAAACAATGCATGGAATAAAGGAAAAAAACATGATTGTACTTCAAAGAAAGACCTCATGATAGTAAATATGGGCCCTCACCACCCATCAATGCGGCGTTCTTCGGCTGATCGTGACTCTCGATGGGAAGATGTTATCGACTGTGAACCAATATTGGGTTGTTACATAGAGGTATGGAATGGAAAATCGAACAATTATAATACTTGCCTTGAAACGTTGGATTATTGACTATGTTCACAGAAGCAATAACCGTAAACGCAGAACAGCTAGGCAATATTCAAGTCCCTAAAAGATAGCTATAAAGAACTATGTTGGAATTGGTATCCTTCTCATTTGTTATGGCTCAATTTTATGGCGATATCAGAACCCTTTCTTCTATATTTTAGAGATATATGACCTATTCAAGCTGCTACCATTATGCGTATGATGCATAATTATTTTCGTATCGGATAGCTGCCGATTTACCTCATGGTTGGGTAGATAAATGTTTGGAATTTTGCGATTATTTTTAATCGGCGTTGCTGAATATCAAAAACTTATTACAATCCTATTTTAGAACAGTTGAAGGCATAGGCATTATTCAGGCAGAAGAAGCACTAAATTGGGTTATCAGGCCCAATGCCACGAGAATAGAATGGGATCTTCGTAGTTGATCGTTATGGTGTTTGACTGATTGGGAGTTCTGGCAAAGAGATTCATTAGCTCGTTATTTGGTACGAATGGGTGAAATGAGAATCAAAATTCTTCAACAGGCCTTAGAGGTTGGAGGAATATGAAAATTTAGAAATACGACGCTTTGATAGAATAAACCGAATGGAATGATTTATATCGATTTATTGGTAAACCTCCAACGTTTGAATTGCCCAAGCAAGAACTTTATGTAAAGTCAGAAGCAAAAATTGGGAATTTTCTGATAGGAGATCAGAGTGTTTTCCTTGGAATGGAAAATTCGACCGGGTTTATCAACTTGCAAATTCTTCCTGTTAGTTAAAGAATGAAATTGGCTGATATTATGACGATACTAGGTAGCATAGATATCATTATGGGAGAAGTCGATCGTTGAAATGATAATTGATAACAGAACTACAAGCTATCCACTCTTTCCGGTTGAATCTTAACAGAAGTCTATGGGATACGGACACTTATCCTATTTTGACTCTTGTAGGAATCACACTAGGTGTACTAGTAATTGTTTGGTTAGAAAGAAATATCTGCAGGAATACAATTGGACCTGAATATGCGGGCCTTTAATTCTTCAAGCTCTAGCAGATGGGACAAAATTACTTTTCAAAAGAATCTTCTTCCATCTAGAGGAGATACTCGTTTCATATGGGCCATCCATAGCAGTGATATCCATTTTACTAAGTTATTCAGTAATTCCTTTTAGTTATCGACTTATTCTAGCCGATCTTAGTATTGGTGTTTTTTATGGATCGCCATTTCAAGCCTTGCTGGACTTCTTATGTCGGGATATGGATCAAATAATAAATATTCCTTTTAGGTGGATTAGCTGCTGCTCAATCAATTGGTTATGAAATACCATTAACTCTATTATCAATATCTCTACGTGTGATTCGGTGAGACATAAACTTTCCATATTTCTTTCTAGAAAGTTGAATATCTATTTTTATTCATCGTCAGGGTTGATAAACTAAACCGGATAGTTAGATGAGGAAATCAAACGGTGCTGTTAAAACCATTCAATCTCATTTCTATGCAAAATTAAGTCAAAGGAAAGAATATCAGTTCTTATGTTTCCTTTAAGTTAGATTGGTTGAGTAGTAATCATGGCTTGAAGCGGGTTCAAAGATCAACCCCAGGTTTTTACTATCTATTGGAGGTATTAGTATTAACCTACTGGAAGATTCAAAATGAGTGGATGGTTAGGAAGACTAAGATACAAAAGGATTAGTAATGGAGATTAGATAACCTTTCCAAGAGGATATTTCTACCAAAGTAATTCGAATCAGCTTTAAGTTGGTAGAAATTCGTAAGAAGCTCCTAGATTTTGATCCAGAGTATCTTCCTATTCAATTAAGTAAACTATCAAGAACGAAGAAATCTTTATTTGGGTAATGCCGCCTCCTTATTTCCGAGAAAGTAGAATAGGAACGAACAGAAGTGGAAAGACTAGAATTGCAAAGATCTTTTATTCATAAATTTTCGATTTTTCGATAGAAATAGAATCTTTGCTAGGTAATACAATATCTAATTTCGTAATCAAAAAAAAAAGAATAGGTTGCAATATCTCTGATATTCCTCAAAAAGTTTTTATTCAAGGATAAAGTTATTAATCAACAAAGAAAATACAAACTTTTAAAGATGAGATCAATTCAGAAGCACTTTATTTTTTATATAGCAGACGGAATTTCATAGGTTAAATTCTAGGCCTTAGGATAGTTTGACTCTCTATTGATCATGGATCCCAGGGATCAAGATCAAAAATGTTGAAAAACCTTAGAGTTTTTGTGACCTATGAGGGTATGAGGTGAAAATTTCATGTCGGTTCTGTAATAGCGACGGAACGATGTTATCGCCGACTATGATTATCTAACAGTTCAAGTACAGTTGATATAGTTGAAGTCAAAATACGGTTTTGGGGATGGAATTTGTGGCGTCAACCTATAGGGTTTATCGTTTTCTAATTTCTTCTTTAGCCGAGTGTGAAGATTATTGCTTGTTGATTTACGAAGCAAGAGAATTGTGTGGGTTATCAAACCGAATATTCAGGTGTAAATTTGGTTTATTTGTATTTTCTTCCTATCTAGAGCTACTAGTTTTCTTCATTATTTATAACAGTTCTCTTTTACTTGGGAAGATTCTGGAATCTTTCTGTTCCTACATTCGTTCCTGAGCTAACTAAAAGTCAAGTTATTGGAACAATAATAGGCACTCTTTTATTACGATGGCGAAAACTTATCTGTTGTTCATTTCTATTGCAACAAGAATCAGACTTTCTGGAATGAGATGGACAACTAAATCTTGAGGTGGAAATTTCTTTTACTACCTATTTCTCTAGGTAATGTATTAACAAACTTCGTGCTTTTTTCACTATGCAAAAGAACTCAATTTTCTATCTTCAAACTATAATATAAACAAGAAAAACAAATGTAAAATTGACTATAGATATTCCGATGTGTTCCTATGCTGTGACTCTTGAGTTACAGATAAACAAACAAGCTTGCAGGCTGCCAAGTGCATTGGTCAAAAGTTTCATGAATTCACCTTTCATGCAAATCGTTTACCTGTAACTATTCAATACCCCACTGAAAATTCATTGCATCAGCGTTTCCGGGCCGAATACACTTTGAATTTGATAAATGCATTGCTTGTAGTATGTGTTCGTGTGTCCTATAGATCTACCCGTAGTTGATTGGAAATTGGAAACTGATATTCGAAAGAAACGATTACTTAATTACAGTATTGATTTTAAATTTGTGTATTTTGTGGTAATTGCGTTGAGTATTGTCAACAAATTGTTTTATCAATGACTGAAGAATATCGAACTTTCTACTTATGATCGTGCACGAATTGAATTATAATAGCAAATTTCTTTAGGTCGATTACCACAGGTGTCCGCAACAGGGCGATTACACAATTCGAACAATTTCGTCAGTGCCACCTCAAATAAAAATGTATAAACCCACTTGCATTTTCCAAATTCCCAATCCCTTTGGAATCCCCAAAGAGATCAGTTTTAACTTGTTCAAGATAAACGAGCGATTGGTTTTGACGTCGAGAATCGTGGTTTCATTTGGATGAAAATTTGATTTCTATTCGGAATAATGATTAAATAATAGGTAGACCCAATAACTGTATCTTACCTCAATCCATATACCCTATTCACATTTTCTTCCAATTAAGTATCCTAAAAGAAAATAGGATAACTCACCTTTTTGTCCAGGTCAACAAAGTCATGAAAATATTTGATTTGCACTTTTTATAAAATAAAATGGATTTACCTGGACAATACACGATTTTTCTTTAGTTTTCTTGGGGTCGGGTCTATATTTGGGAAGATCTGGAATTGGTCTTATTTAAATCCAATTTATTCGGCACTTTCATTGGGATTGGTTTCTTTTGTATATCTTTATTCTATGTCTATCAATTCTTATTTTGTAGCTGCTGCAACTCCTTATTTGTAATTTAAATATTTTAATTATTTTTGCTGTCTGTTCTTAGATGCGTTTCAGAAAGATTGATTCGAAGATTTTCCAACTTTGGATGGATTGGGATGGAATTATCAATTGGATTTAATACAATCTTTGCTGCTACTTACCTTATTCTGAATACGTCCTGGTATGAGGATCTGTTTGGACTACAAAGCAAACCGCCATTTTGAAACAAGATTTGATAAGTAATAGTCAGCAAATTGGAATTCATTTTATCAACAGATTTTTTATTTCCATTTGAACTCATTTCAATAATTCTTTTAGTCCTTTAATCGAAGTGCGATTACACTAGCTCGTCGTCAATAATGGCCGTCTTTTAAAGGAAGAATTCTCAGCTTCGTCAAGGAAAAAAAGATGATGTATGCAATCCATGAATTTGGTGCTTCCACCTAAAACGAAAATCAACTCGAATTTCTTTTAGAATTGATCTATTCCCTTCAATTCCTTGTTTTTCTTCCATCCATTATTGTGTAGAATGACTGGATTTAGTTTTATTGTTCAGATTGAAATGAATCAAGATTGATGAGGTTGTAATGATGCTCGAACATGTATTTGGCTTCTTTGAGTGCCTTTTACATTTTCTGTTAATTGGTATTTTATGGATTGATCACAAGTCGAAATATGAATTAGAAGCCCTTATATGTGTCTTGAACTTATATTAGAATTCAGTTAATATCCATTTTTGTAACGTTTTCCGGATATGTTTGATGATCGTCCAATTAAAGAGGACATTTTTCTCCATTTTTAACATAGCTGTACATGGCCGCTGAAGCTTAGCTATTGGATTAGCTATTGTTTCATCCCATTTTATCGTAATAAATCCATTCGTATTAGCCAATCAATTTGTTGAATAAATATATGGATCTCATAGAATATTTAAATTGCTTCCGACTGGACGGTTTGATAGGTAAGGTATGGTCATGTTTGCCGAAACACTTAAGAAATCAAAGGATTTTGCGCTCGTTCATAAACAATTCATCATAAACAATTCAAGTCCATTGATTCTGATCACTCATTGATTCGTCTGGTATCTAATTACAAGATTGATTTAGAAGTTAGTTTACTAGACCGAAAATTCATGATGTTAAAAATTGTATAGATACAATGTCACACTCAGTAAAGATTTATGATACATGTATAGGATGTACTCAATGTGTCGCTTGCCCCACCGATGTATTAGAAATGATACCCTGGGACGGATGTAAAGCTAAACAAATAGCTTCTGCTCCAAGGACTGAGGACTGTGTTGGTTGTAAGAGATGTGAATCCGCCTGTCCAACGGATTTCTTGAGTGTTCGGGTTTATTTATGGCATGAAACAACCCGTAGTATGGGTCTAGCTTATTGATACGTTCCATAAAACTCTACTTAAAATCCATTTTTTTTTTACCGACAAAATTCGTGCAAACTATTTGGATTTGATTTTGCGGATTTTATATTAAAGTGTATCTTGTCTTTACCACGAATCATTTTCCTTCTTAACAATAATTGTTGTTTTACCAATATTTTCAGGTTCCTTAATTTTCCTTCTTCCACATAAGGTAAATAAAGTAATTCGTTGGTATACTATATGTATTTGTATTCTAGAACTCCTTCTAATAACTTATGCATTCTGTTATCATTTCCAATCGGATGATTCATTAATCCAACTAGAGGAGGATTATAACTGGATCCATTTTTTTGATTTCCATTGGAGACTAGGGATAGATGGGCTCTCAATAGGACCCATTCTATTGACGGGATTCATCACTACTTTAGCTACCTTAGCGGCTTGG
Organism: Plantago major; assembly: GCA_026545765.1. NCBI lineage: Eukaryota > Viridiplantae > Streptophyta > Magnoliopsida > Lamiales > Plantaginaceae > Plantago > Plantago major. The sequence goes on from JAIFAC010000014.1 coordinate 440,189, forward strand.
CCGGTTACTCGAGATTCTCGATTATTTAATTTCCTGATGTTGGCAATGGTGGGCAAATCGGATTGTTTTCTTCTCAGGACCTTTTACTTTTTTCCTCATGTGAGTTAGAATTAATCCCCGTTTATCTACTTGTATCTATGTGGGGAGGAAAAAACGTCTCTACTCAACTACAAAATTTATTTTGTACACGGCAGGGTTCTGTTTTCTTTTACTGGGAGTTCTTGGTGTCGGTTTATATGGTTCTAATGAACCAACATTAAATTTGGACATATTATCCAACCAAACCTATCCCTTAGCTTTGGAAATACTATTCTATAGTGGATTTTTTGTTGCTTTTGCTGTCAATTTACCAATCATACCACTACATACATGGTTACCAGATACCCATGGAGAAGCACACTATAGTACTTGTATGCTTCCGGAATCTTATTAAAAATGGGAGCGTATGGATTAGTTCGAATCAATATGGAATTATTTCCCCATGCTCATTCTATATTTTCTCCTTGGTTACTGATAGTAGGCGCAGTGCAAATAATCTATGCAGCTTCAACATCTTTGGGTCAACAGAATTTAAAAAAAAGAATAGCCTATTCCTCTGTATCTCATATGGGTTTCATAATTATAGGAATTGGTTCTATCACCGATATGGGACTCAACGGAGCGCTTTTACAAATAATCTCCCATGGATTTATTGGTGCTGCACTTAGAGTCTTGGCTGGAACAACTTATGATAGAATACGTCTTGTTTATCTTGACGAAATGGGTGGAATAGCTATCTCAATGCCAAAAATATTCACGATGTTCAGTAGCTTTTCAATGGCCTCTCTTGCATTACCAGGTATGAGTGGTTTTGTTGCCGAATTAATAGTATTTTTGGATTAATTACTAGTGAAAATATCTCTTACTAACAAAACTACTCATTACTTTTCTAATGGCAATTGGAATGATATTAACTCCTATTTATTTATTATCTATGTTACGTCAGATGTTCTATGGATACAAGATATTTAATGTTTCAAATTCCTATTTGTTTGATTCTGGACCACGAGAGTTATTTCTTTCGATCGCTATTTTTTTACCAATACTAGGTATTGGTATGTACTGATTTCGTTCTTTCACTCTCAGTCGAAAAGGTTGAAGCTATTCTATCTAATTTTTTTATAGAAAGTTTGAATGAATTTTACAACCATTTCTCTTACAATGACAAGAAGAAAAAGGCCTTTTCTTCTTCTTGTCACGATAAGATTGAAATTCATTTTGAACTGGCGAGAACCCCAGCGAATCACTAACTATTTGATTCACCTCGTTCTTGCCAGTTCACACCAAATCTTTGATCGTATATGCACCTTAGACTTTCCTATTCTAAGAACCCCCACATTCCATTCCACTATAATGAAAATGAACCATAACTATGTAGTCCTATTCCTAATAAATTAACCCCAAAATAGCATATCCAAATTATAAGAAATCCAATAGACGCCACAATTGCTGAATTTCTACCTTTCCATTTTGATTTGTTCGAGTATGCAAATAAATTGCGAACACCAGCCAAGTAATAAAAGCCCAAGTTTCTTTTGGGTCCCAACTCCAATAGGATCCCCACGCTTCGTTAGCCACACGGCTCCAGAAAGAATTCCTATGGTTAAAAGATAAATCCTAGACTAATAACCCGATAACTCCAATAATCCAATTTTTGAATCAATTGCAACCTGTAATAATTCTTTGTAGAAAAAAAAGAAGTATTTTGTAAAAAATGACTTCGTTCAATCATTAATTCAATTTCACCCAACCCATTCAAATGGAATAAATTATTTTTTGTAGAAAATAAAGGTTTCTTTTTTCTAACTGTAACGACTAGAAGTGATACGGAAAATAATGATCCACACAAAGGGCTGCATAACCTAATATCATCATACTTACGTGCATTATTAACCACTCCGATTGCAGGCGGGTACTAATATTGCGGATTTCTGTATTTCCGTTAAAAGGCCTGAAGTAGCAAAGCCTTGAGTAAAAAAA
>JAIFAC010000085.1:0-196694 GCA_026545765.1 Plantago major
ACCAAAATCAAATTAATATTTTATGGAGGTGGATCTATTAAATGTTTATTTATTGACCATGATTAAATTTGATTTTAATTACTAGGATAAATGGTGTATTTAATAGGTTGGAGTATCCGCACCGAATAAATGCCAAGGTCCAACGATGCCATAGGAGATGTGTTACAAAATGTCACAAAGGATAGCGAGGCAATAATATCGTTTGATTAATCAACGACAAAGTTAAATCATTCCGCTTTATCACAGCCACTCAAGTATAAATCCGTCTTGGCAACTTGAAGTATAATATCACAGCACGTTGGTCCATTTTATACTAAAGGAGCGATCGCGAAGCAAAAACACTCAAACAAGGAAAATTATGTCACCAGGCCTCTTTCGCAGCTGCTCAAGTCTCCAGAGTTGCTATCTGCACGGCCTGAGGGTCCGAATTCCGGTTTCTTGACAATTCAAGACGCGGAATCTGAGACATATTCCTGCCTCAGGCTGTGCAAGAACAGGTCGCTTAATGAACTGCCTTTCCCTCAGAACAAGGAACTGGTGGTTAAATATACACAAATTATGCTGGGTCAAAGCATACATGTCACTCTGGACCCGCTTTTCCTGATTCCGGTTCTCAATCAACTTTTATCTGCTAATCTTTACTACGCTATTGATCCACACGGCAAAGGCATCGGGTATGTTATGTATTCATCTTGTCTTAGTTATGGAATTTATCATTTTGATTAAAATTTATGTTTGTAAGCATCCTGATTAGGCCTTTTATTGATCAATGTGTTGCTTACTAGGAATCTTATTTTAGTGAAGTTAATGATCTTGTGAACTTTTTTCGTGTTAAATTATTTCAGGGAAGCAGTGACTTGCTCAAGCGAAGATGATAAGGTCACTTGTTGTTTCTGTCGTCATGAAGACATGAAACCGAGGCCATTAGATCCTCGCAATATTTACCAGCAAATTGAGATAGTTCCATATGAAGCTGCTTGCAGCTCAGGTGGTTACTTTTTCGCCAAATCAGTAGCAACGGATGGTTTCCCTCCGCACTTCCTCAGGCAAAAGGGGTGGACTATATACACCAAGACTCCCGAAGGCCATTTCAAATTGGACAAGGCACGTGGAGTTGATTCATCTCTTCGTGCTCACCTCCCACAACATGACAGTTCCTATCCTGTCGTGGTTGGGAAATGGTATTGTTCTGTCCATTCGTGTTTGTGAAGGAAGGGACATTAAAAGATCAGGTGAAAGGAGCAATGTACTATGAAGTGACCCTCGAGCAAAGATGGGAACATATTTTTCTCCTTCCATACGAATGTTTCGGGTTATCAAGGAAAATCTGTGGTGATTGATGCATTAGTCGAAAAGGAGGAATTTGTCGTTCATTCAGAGTATAAAGGCAAGTGGAGCGACAAGAATGTGAGTGATGAAGTGGTATGGTTTACGGGTTATGGATCTGAAGGTGGGAAATCAACAGTGGGATTGAGGCAGGAGGTTGTGGAAAGAATGAAATGGGAGCAAGAGAGATTTGGCTGGGTTGGTGGCGAAGAAAGGCAAGTGAAGATTAACCGAACCGAAGAGTTTAAGGAATATGGGGAATGGACTGAGTTGAAATGCTATGTTTTAGTTGAGAGATTCAGTTTCAAAAGAATGTGCGGAAGTCCGGTGATGGCTTGTGACTTCAAGCATTGTCAGCAGCTTAAGATCAAATGGAATTAGATCGATCATTTATTTCCCTGATTGTTTGGTTGTATTTATAGTTTGCTTGTGTGGGCTTTACTTGTATGTAAAACTCAGTTGATTTTAATGAAGGTTTATACTATGCTCAATTGCTCATATTAGGCCCGATTGCCCAAGCATCGAATAAAGCCAAATTCTTGTAAAAGTCCTGATTTTTTAAAACAAATGGAAAGTCATATCACTCCAATAATTATGAGATGATGTTTCTATTGTTTGGGAAAATCAAATCTTTTTGTTTCCGAATTCAATAGCACCAGCTGGTTCTCATCCTTTACTTTTCGTGAGAAGGGGTGTAATATACTATACACATACCAGTCCCATTACACATCGTTTCAAGTTAGATCTCAATGTCTCTCCATAGATGATGAATACTGCTTAACTTGTTGCTTTTGTGAAATCAATCACCTCTCAATGTACACGGATTTGCTACTCATGTAGTAGTATTAAACATCATTTAGTAAAGATCATCACAAAATACTTATGAAACATATTAGAGCTCCTCGAGCCCACAATATATCGAAATTCGAGAAATTCTACATAATATATAAACATACGCAATTTACATAAAAAACTAAACAATCTCATTTTTCGCTGGTTAACCCGCTGAACCGGTCCGTATTTTTCCTCGCAATACACAAATCCTTTCACGATCCATCCACCATATTGGTACTTTGATCAAATTGTCACATATCCATCCAGTCTATGTTTAGCATAAAATTATTGATGACAACCTATCTATCCCAACGAAACACAATATTTATAAATAAACATATAAATCAATTTCATTCATCAATCAATAAATGTCATACATATAAAACAATACAAAAAATTTAAAATCACTATATCCAAACTACAATCATCTTTGCAAACAAATAAAACACCCTTGAAATGTTCGACCTCCAACCACGCTCCATCTTTATCATCAATCGTTTTCTTCATTCAACCACCATTTTTACGAAAACCTAGTATATGCAAAAAAACATCAACAATTTGGCAACTGTCATACACAATTTTACCATAACAATAGACTATTATACTACAACAATAGACAACCAAGCTGCATAGCTCATTGGATTGTCAAGCACAATCCTCACACTAAAGATAGACTCAATGGACACGCTCATACACATATTCACACATCCATTCAACTATTCGACAACCGCCATACAATTTTACAATAACAATAACTATTACACTACAACAATAGACAACCAAGTCGCATAACTCATCGCAATCACTATACACAATTTTACCATAACAATAGACTATTACACTACAACAATAGACAACCAAGTTGCATAACTCACTGGCTTGTCAGGAACAATGCTCACACTAGCATGGGACTCCATGGACACACTCATAAGCATATTCACACACCATTCAACTATTCACAACTCATACACAATTTTACCATAACAATATACTATTACACTACAATAATAGACAACCAAATCAGATAACTCATCGGCTTGTCGTGACAATCCTCACACTAGTACGGGACTCAACATACACTCATGAGCATATTCACACAAACATTTCAACTATTTGTCAAAAGATGAAACATAAAACATATATTTGAACATCACATATTTACTATTAAACATCAACAATCGACTTATAAACATAGCTATCACCCATCCATCCAAATGTATAAAATTACATAAAATTCTAAAAGAAAACACAAAGATCAAAGAATTAGTATATAAACATACATAGTTTACATAAAATCCTAAACAATAAAAACTTCAAAAGATGAAACAAAACTTATATTAAAACATCACCTATTCGACATTAAACATCAGCAATTTCAAGGTAAAAGTAGTTATTCACATACATCAGCTTCTACAAAACTACAAAAATTCTATGAAAAAGAATGAAATCACAAATATCAGCAATTAACTGTTAAACATACGCAATTCACATAAAAACCTAAACCGATAAGAACTTCAAAAGATAAAACAAAAACCTATATCAAAACATCACCTATTTACCGTTAAATATCATCGATTCCAGTGTAATAATAGACAGAGTGATCTCAAAAGTTTGCAACAATTTCAAATCATACACATCAATTATTGGGGGCAGTTATTCAATATATATACTACTATTTCATAAAACATCACCTAATGGATGACTACACAACAATTTCTTAATGGATGTCAAGTTCTTAAACAGAACATGAATTACAACAATCACCTAATAATAATCAATATAAATCATAACAAATGTACTGGCAAGTTTAAAAAACAAGTGTACTGGCAACAACAAACAGTAAGCAACTCAGCCAAATAAATGTACGAGCAACAGTAGTGAAATCTCTCTAAAACAAATCACTAGAAAGTAGAAAACAACGACGAATCAACCATCAACTCAAATCTAAAACAAACGACATATGGATGGATCCTAACTCCAGAGTACTGCTAACATTTCTGCTTCACATGCAAAAAGAATAGCAATAGACCTCACAATTAACTCCCATTTAGAAAATGTAAAACCCAAGAAAATGCTCAAATTTCTCAAACCAACTGAAGTTGGTACCTACAGATGCCGGCAAGGCGACAACCAATTGATTAACTACCTAGCAATAATCAAATATAAGCTCCAGTATACTCATACATTCAAAATTGAGCCAGAGTAACCTCCGCATTCGGTACCAATTGACAATAAAAAATAACTCCCCAGAATTAATCAATATAAGCTCCAGCTACTTAAATTGATCTGGATTAAACACCTAACAATTACCGTCAACAGAATTCCTAGCTGATCACTAATATATACTTTCATACTTTACCAATAACACACTAGCTCAGCATAAACACAATCGTAATCAAGCAAAATCGGAGACGAAAACACAAACAAACAGAACATATTAACAGATTCAACACCATACAGTGTCCCATATTTGAAGCTTACTCTGTTTTCCATCAACCATAAGCATCCGTGTACCGAATTTGACTCCAATTGTGAGAGCATGCACCGCCTGAAACCGCTTATCACTTAATTGTAACAGAATACACGATTTACCTACACATGCATATCACAATAACTGAATAATCATGACCAATTCGATCGAACTAGGGTTTATCAACTATGAATTTTCGTTTGAAGCTCATCTGGTTGATTACCTGTGTCTCTAATGATTATGAACTTGAAGATGTGATGGACAGACAATGGTGTTACGGTGGCGTGTTGCGGTTGAGGAAGGCGGAGAATTGCGCGTTGAATCAAAGCGATGTGAAGATTCTCCAATCGCCTGAGGAAACCAGAAAATCGGAGAATGAAAATGAAAGGAAAGTGAAAGAAAAGAAGAAAAAGGGGGTTTTATACCTTATTCGGTCCAAAAACCGATTCATTAAACCTGAACTCGGTAACCCGCGAAATTAATAAACGGGTCAAAAGATCCACAAAATTGAGTCCACTTATAAATTGTAGAAGGACTCTCAAACTCTCAATAATAATGAATGAATAGTACTCTTTTAAGTTTTTGTAAACATATTATCAGTCATTCAGTCCATCTATCTAGATCATTAGTCATAATACTGAAGCAGAGGAGTATCAGATTCAGTTAACACATCATTGGGTAATAATTTAAATTTCCAACCATTTTCATACAAAAGATGAAAATTCCAAACACCGTCACTACTCCCTACAAAAAAACCAACTTGGCCAAAACAGATACACCAGGTGACTGATCAAACCAATCCTTCGTGTCATATGAATCAAGCGGATCAGAACAATCATTGGCATCAGGGGGAACAAAGCAGACCACTGCCTGAGACGGATCAAAGTAGTCCTTGGCATCAGGCGGATCAAGGAATCCGCAGCAGCATATGGGATCTGAAAATTGTGAGTCTTGAGCTTTGAAGCAAACCTGCATGAGGAACTACGGAATAACTTAACTAGTTAATGATATAGAATGATTTCATGATAGAACACTTCGATGGAGTTGCCAATAAACTGCAATAAAATATTAAAATCCATAATCAAGGGGCACGGCAGGTAAGTGATAAGATGTGCAACAAATATGAGACAAGTTTAAGGATACAAATCATCTCAGGAAAAAGAATCTTTCATGATTTGCAGCAGATATCATTTCCAAATTTCAGTCGTTTCTTCTCTTATTACTATGCGTCCACTCAACCAAGATACTTTTCATACCTTGTTGCATTACTTAGGTAGGTAGCCGAACATTAGAGCCAACGCTGGCATTTAACAGAGTAACCTGAGTTTAAAAGTATCAGAATCAGAATCACATGATAAAGTCACAGAGGGTTTTAATACTAGTGATAATATCGTCGGAAATTAGAATATTTAAGTAAGAGGGTGAGAGTAATTTCACCTGTCACTAGCACTCGTTCTCTTCCTCTTCAACGATCCATTTGAAGCAGTTGTTCCATAGGCATCACCGATTCCATTAAGCTGGATAAGGCTGAGAGGAAATGATTGGCAGGATAAACTACTACCAATGCCCCCGATAGAGACTTTGGTTCCACATTCTTTTTCCACGTTGAACCAAAAAAGTTCATCCATATCCTGTATTATAACAACCTCCCTTTGCTCTTCGAAAAGGAGATGAGCCTGGATTAAACAAATAAATACCAAGACTAAAACAATCGATCTAGTGAAACAAACTTATTCCAGATGTCACCTCCTCCTCCCTGATCATTCATCATCCATATCTCAAACCGTTCCTTATAAGTGTAACTCACAAATAAATATCCACCCAACGACGCATCCATATGTTTGTCATCCAAACCGTACTCATAGTCATGATAGCCAGGGGGCACAGGAAGCTGGCAGTACTTTTCATATCCAAGATCCAAAGCAATAATATGTCCCACCGCATTTGACCACCCTCCAGTTTTACAACTGCAAACCAGTGCAGCGCGTGATTGAAGAAAACTCCATGTTCAGATGTGTCAATGGCAATACAGTTAGATAGTCCTCAATCCTACCCACGATCTGATTTCACAGTATAAATCAAAGTCTCCTAAGCATCATTACAAAGCACCAAATCCTAACCACCTTATAATCACCGATAATCGATCATACCCAATCCCTCCAGAGGAAATTCTCCCACTAGTCAAATGCTCAAAAGGCGGTAACTCGAGAAAGTCATTAATGCAAGGGTTCCAAACAGTCCAAGCTAATTTCATATCCAATTGGCAAAAAAGTATCAAACCATGGCAGGAAGGAAAAGGCATTTCCAGTACAGGCATCACATCTCCATTGCCCGAATGAACATTCAAGTTCAACACAGGCAAATTCTTTTCCAGAGTTGATTCAGTAAAACAGGTGAGGGATAGTCTCTTTCACCAAATCACTTCACATGAGGCAAACGCCATGGATCTGTATTCGGCTTCTGTTGAAGACCTGCTAACCGTTGGTTGTATCTTTAACTTCCGCCTCGCTTTGACTTTCGGCTCATCAAGGAGACAAGGAATTTCCTAAGAACATACAATACCCTAATGTTGATCTTCTCGAGTCTGGACATGATGCATAGTTTGCATCACAATATGCCTTGAATTGCACGTTTGGATTGGAATTAAGAAATATTCCTTGTCCAATTGTGCCCTACACATATCTCAGGGTTCTTATAACTGATTCCTAATGAGTCTTGGTAGGTCTTTCCTAAATTGACTCAATTTACTAACTGCATAACTCAGGTCTGGCCATGTTATAGTTAGGTAATATAAGCTTGCCAAATAGTTTTCTGTAACTTGTTGGGTCATGATGATGTGTCCTCATCATTTCCTTGTCTAAGTTTATGCTTTTGTTCTATGGATATCATGTACGATTTGCAAGCAAGCAAGCCGGCTTGTTCTATTATCTCAGCAGAGGAAACATGAATATCTGCTGAGTTCCTTGCTACTTATTCCAAGAAAGAATTTAAGCTTTCCAAGGTCTCTCACCTTAAATTGGTCCTGTAAGTGGGACTTGTTCATATTGATTTGCTGAATATCATTGCCTGCTAATATAATGTCATCTACATACACTAACAGTGCAATGAATGTTGAGTTAGTTAGATCATCTTTATAACTTATTGCAAATAAGGAATATTCATTCTTGTATTGTATGAAGCCCAAGGATAAAAGTGTTTGTGTAAGTTTGGAGTTCCACTGTCTAGAGGCTTGTTTTAGGCCATACAGGGATTTGTGCCTTCACCCTTAACACCAAGACCTGGAGGCAATTGCATGTAAATTTCTTCTTGCAAGTCTCCATTTCAGAAGGCTATATCCAACTGTTCAAGGTGCCAGTTCTTGGCAGCTACATAGTAATTCTAACAGAAGTTAGTTTGGCCACTGGACTAAACAGTTTCTTAATTTTAACAAGTAGTACTTGTGAAATCACCAGTCAATCTAGATCATTACATAATACTTAAATACATCACCATTAAGATACTAATTCCTGTTGCCATGCTAAATAAAAGATCTAGGATTCAAAAACCACAGGTAGCCCTGACGGGAGAATACCTACTTGTCCAAAATGGATACACTAGTTGAGTTGACTAATCAATCCTCGTAATCGTCTGATTCTGACCAACTAAAGTAATCAGACGAATCCGACCAACTCCAGGCAGCAGACGAATCAAAAGAGTCTTCAGCATCAAAATGGCGAGCTATGAGCTTCAAAGCCAACCTGCAAGAATTAATTTTGTTTTTAACTTAACCAGTCAAGGATGGATCAATTTTGTTTTGAATTTAACCAAACTCAAAATCCTGACAATAGTTGCACATCAATGTGAGTCTCTGGTAAGTTGGTAACACATTATTCCACAGAAAACCAACCCCTCATGATTTAGAGGTAGATCTGACAAAGCCTGAGACGGCGTTGCAGCAGATATCATTCACAAATCACAAAGTAACCTCCTAGTTTAGAACTCTATAGTCTGCTAGATATTGTAAAAGGACTGAATAACAATCGAAAGAAAACTCAACGTATCAAATGAAATGTTCAATTTCTGCAACCAGACCATCTCATTGCATTATATTAAAGCACCAGACTTAGCAGCAACATTGAACAAACAGTACTAATTAGTTAAAACCGATTTTCATGATTTAGAGATATATGACGAGGTCTATGACACAATCATGGCAGATATCTATTGAATTTAAAATTGTAATCTTGTAGTTTCATTTGTGTTCCTTAAAGCATGATATATCTTAGATACATGTAAGTGAATAATTTAGATGTGTAAAGCAACTTTTTTGGGAAGGTATCATAGCTAACAATTTCATTCAATTAACTTACCTCCCAGTCCAAAATTATCAAGTCTAATGTAGAGACTAGGCAAATGAAGGGATGAGCCTCAAAAAGACAAATGGATATTAAATTTGATCGATCAGACAATCTAATGAACCTCAACGAAACAAAGAATGTTAAACTTGAGCAATCAGACCATATCTTTATATCAAAGAACCAGAATTACTAGCAATACTTTACTACTTAATTAAGAACAGGTGCTATTGTTCAGACTTCAGAGCGTCTTTCTGCTCATTGAAGTCTTAAAAAGCAGAGTAAGGTTATCATCATGATTACAAGTACAAATTCATGGCTTCTCACTATAGCACAAAATCAGACTCACATCATGATCAAATCACTGTGTTTTACTAGAGATAATATCATGAGAAACAAGAAGATTTAGGTCAAAGTAATTTCACCTGTCACTGGGGCCCTTCCTCTTCCTCTTCTTTAAAGCAGCAATTTCATTAGCATTCCTGCTTCCATCGAGTCAATGAAGCTAGGACGAATTGCTTGACAAGTATAACCATCACCAACGCCTGAATAGAAACTTTTGTTCCACATTTCGCTTCCACTTGACACCACAAAAGGCCATCCATACTCCGGATAACAACCTCATTTTTGCTCTTGAATAGGATATAACCTCGGCCTCCACAAACTAATACCGAGATTGGATTGATCTAGTGAAACAAACTTATTCCAGATGTTCTCTCCTCCTGATCATTCAACATCCATATGTCAAACCGCTCCTGATAAGAGTAACTCACAAATAAGCATCCACCAGACGATCCATACGCCAATATCCAGACGAGGAGGCTGGTGGCGCCGGAATCTGGTGGTACTTCTCAGTACCAAGATCCAAAGCCAATATTCGTCCCACCTTTTCTATAGATGCAAACCAGTGCAGCGAGCCATTGAAGAAAACTCCATTTTCAGTTTTGTCAACCCCAGAAAGAAATCCTTTAAAGATACAATCAGGATAGTCATCAATCCTACGCCATGAATTCGATTTGACAGAGTAAATTAGCCTCCAAAGACTCATCTAAAGGTCCTGAAATCCTAACAACCTTATATTCACCCAAAACCGCATCGTACCCAATCCCTCCAGAGGTAAAGTGTCCCCTGGTCAGATTATGAAAAGGAGGTAACTGGAGGAAATCCTTAGTGAAAGGATTCCAAACAGTCCAGGTCCGTCTATTCTCATAGTGAGAAAGGAGTATGAGACCATGGCAAGAAGGAACAGGCATATCAAGTACAGGCGAGACACCACGGCGAATGAGATTCTTAACATTTGTAGCATAAACAGTTTGAGTGGGGTTCTGAGAATTGTTGAGGGAGGTGAGATATAGAGAATAGAGCTTACCGGTTGATCCTCTGCTTGGTTTACAGATGACAAAGCGATCTCCTCCGTCCAATTGATCGACGAAAAGGGGATCGTCGATGATGGAGCGCCACCCTTGCAGACACGTCTGAGTGGTGGAAGATGATCCGCGGAACACGGCTGAGTATTTCACGGAATGCATCTGTTGCAACATCGGACATTTCTACCAGTGATGTTTTACGATCGAGTTTCAAAGAGGAACTAGGGTTTGGGAACGGAATATGAAGATGATACGATAAACATTGAAGTGGAGCTAGAAATCAAATTTCCTCGTCAATTTTTTTTTAAGGGAAAACATCTCTGAGTTATAAAATGATTATTATCCATTATCCAATAAAATTTGAATTGAATGCTTGGAAAAATTAAAATTTCTTTGTCTACTTTTATTCTCTCATTTTAATTTTTCATTTACTATAACAATTTTAAGCCAGAATAACATCAAAACTAATCAAATGATCTAAAAACATTTTACATATATCAGTTCACTCTTACACACCCTGTAAAACACCACTAAAAAACCTATAAAATTTTAACTTTATACCAAAATATATTAGTACAAATATATTAGTACAAGTAACTCCCTCAACTACTTTAATCAGCCTTTTGGGGCTTTACATTAATCATTAAACATCTAATGTTAATAACAAATCATTACAAAACACTTGTGAAAATCATCAGTCAATGTGGATCATTGAAGTGCATAATTATACAACTGAAGTAGCGGAAAACCAGATTCAGGTGAACCATCTTTAAGATATTAATTCCAACTTCATGCAAAAGAAAGGATCTAGAATCCAAACACCCACCTGGCCAAAATAGAATCTCGCATTAGACGAACCAGACCATTACTCGGCATTAGAGAGATCAAACGGATCATCATTCATCAGCCGGTATCACAATCAGACCATCTGAATATACGTTCAAGACACCAACAAAATTCATTCAGAAGATTAACCTCCTAGAATTAGAAGACTATCAAATCTTCTACATATTGAAGAGACTAGCCAATAAAGGACTGAAGAACAATACAAAGAAACCTCACCCAAAATAAATTTCATCAACCAGACCATCTCACAGTTTATATTTAAGCACTAGAATTAGTGATGATACAAGATAATATCATAACACTCCATTAATTACTGTAGTAAAGAACTAACCTTTCATGATTTAGAGATGACAGCCTAGCACAATCACGGGAGTATATCTATTGTTTTTCAACTTGTAATGTCATTATCCTGTTACCTGGATTATCTTGTGGTTTTCGTTTGCGTCCCTTAAAGCACGATAAACTCTAGATACCTTGTAATTGCATCATTTAGATGTGCGCAGAAACTTTTTCGAGGAAGTTATCATAGCCAAATTTTTCATTCACCAAAATTAAATCCTAGTCCAAAACTATTTAGTGTACTAGATATTGTAGAGAATAGCCAATGGACTAGAACAATCCAAAAGAACCTCAATGAAACAAATGAATTTTGTATGTTAGCAATCAGAACATCTCGTTTGTACATGTTAAAGAACCAGAATTACTAGCAATGGTAAACAAGTACTAGTACTATTTAGTTAAGAACACCTTTTCTTCTCATGGAACTCTAAAAGCAGAGCAAGTTTATGAATGAGAATCGTGATTATTAGCTGCAATTCTATGCTGTTTTCAATATTGCAGAAATTGGTCTGAAATTTTCAAGTCACTAGAGGCTGTTTTTGGCTAACAAATTAAAATTCAAAACCTGCTAAAACACCTAAATTTTTACATACCAAGATTTTAATCCTATACCAAACGAGGTGTTTTAATACTAGTGATAATATCATAGGGAATGAGAAGATCTAGGCTAGAGTAATTTCACCTTCTCTTCCTCCTCTTCAGTGGTCCTGGGCTCGTTCTCTTCCTCTTCAGTGGTCCTGGGCTCGTTCTCTTCCTCTTCAGTGGTCCTTTCGAATCTGCTTCCATTGATCCGAATTTAACTTGGAGGAAGTACTTGACAAGAAATATAACAGTTGGACCTAATAATTACTTTCGTTGCACATTTATTTTCCACATCATACCACGAAAGGCACCCCAACTCCAAATAACAACCTCCTTTTGCTATTGAATAGGAGATGAGCCTGGGATCAATCCAGCTCATACCAGAATTATACAATTTACCAAGCGAAACAAACTTATACCAGATGTTCTCTACAACTCCATGATCATTCAACATCCATATATCAAACATGCCACAGTGAGTATAACTCACGAACAAGCATCCATCCAACGAATCCATAGAAACACGGTTAGATGAGGAGGCAGGAGGCCCCGGATGCTGGTGGTAATTCTCAGTGCCAAGATCCAAAGCCAATATACCTTACCTCCCACCTGTTTTATAGATGTAAACCAGTGTATCGCCCTTGAAGAAAAACTCCTTGTTCAGAAAGAAAGTTCATAAAGATACAATTAGGATAGTCATCAATCCTATGCCACGTGTTCAATTTCATCGTAGATTAACGCTCCAAAGAATCATTAGAAAGAGAATCATTACAGAGTGCTGAAATCCTAACGGACTTATATCAAACTATACATTTGATCTGGATGCTGCTGGCCTTGTACATAGAAATGTAACAAACAGGCACATGGCACACCATAAGGTGCCAGAATGACCCAGAACATCCAGTGTGGTTCCTTAATCAAGTCTCACATGCTAGATCCCATAGATATATTATGCATCTATCATTAGGTAGCAGCAGCAAATATATAATACCTTGAGTGAGACATGATCAGTTATGTTTAAGCCTGCAAAACTTAACATCGGGATCCTCTTCAGTATCAATCATGTTGACCATCATTAAAGCTTGAAAGGTCTTGCGAGCATCAATCTTATCATCGCTCCCAGCAGCATTCATGCCCACATCGATTGCAGTGAAGGTCAGGTAGTAGGTAAAATAACAAGAAATAGTTAAATTAACTTTCTCAAATTGCACATCACCATAGCCAGTTCCGTTTTTCTCATTGTAGTCCTCTATAGCCCACTCAGCCAGGTCATTATAATAGGCATCAGGCTTCATAATGTCTGGAAGAAGATAATGTGGAATTACATTGGTGAGTCCACTGAGTGGTACTTGAAATCCAGGAAAATTGTCAATATTGAATCCCTGCAAATGAATAATGTTAACAGTTAGGCTCATGATAATGGTGAATTGGCACACAAATATCATAGTATCATGTAGTAATACTCAGTCACAGGATTAAAAAACAATCCAATAAATGTCTGTGAATGATTGATTTTTCATACTTAGTGAAGATAACATCCATCTTAAAGCTAGCAAGCTGTACTAACCAATTATACTAGTGATGAATTTGGATGGAAATTTGAAGACGAAGATATAATAAACAGTAATAGTATAGTCTACACTAAACGTATAGTATAGTATAGTATAATATAATATAATATAATATAATATAATAGTAGTATTAAGTAAGTAAGAATGGAAGTAAGATACAGCAGCAGCAGCAGCAGCAGATAATATGCTTACTTACATCGCTGTCTTCAACTTCCTTCAAATATTTGCGTAATTTGGGCAATTTTTCTTCTTTGGTTTTCGCCTCGTTTAAGGGCATGCCTGGGTAGAGTATAAAATAATCCAGCAACGCCTCGTCGCTCAGCTCAGACGCCTTCCTCTCATATACCACATCCATTTCTTCATCTTCTTCTTCATTATCAGATTCTCCATCTTCTCCTACTTCACCTTCTTCGTTATTATCATCTTCCAGATTATCCATCTTCATCTTCTTCAATTTTGGTTCAGATGAAACGATCGAATCATCGGATGAATTTGTTTTCGAATCATCGTCAACCATTGACTCAGAACCGCCGGAATATTTGGTGCTGGAATCTCCTGCATAGCTGCTGCTGGTACCTCAGATTCAGATCGACGACGAAACCCTAATTTCTACACCGGATCGGTCAAATTTGATTTAATTAGTTTGGTGGATCGACCAGGAATCGCTATATATATACACTACAAACTACGTTACACGCGAAGCAGTGTATTCTGGTCTTGCTCTATGATTTGCCAAATTATATTTGATCTGCTTGAGTACAATTCTATCGATATCTATTTAAACTTATGATTAATTATCAAAGTTATGTTATAAAAATGTAGAAGTTACAGAAGAAAAGAATAATATTTGAAAACGTATCATTCTGAATCGCAACTAAAAAGTTAATATTTATATGTTGTCTAATCTGAGGTTTGATTCTGTAAGATTTCTATATAAACAACATTTCTTTTTTAAGGCCATTACCTGATCACCGATAGAGTTTGAGAACGATAAAATTTCTACAAGAAAGTCGATTTTCTACAGAGATATTGTGACATCGTTAAAACGAGATAGAATAGATCAGAAAGTCGATCTAAATATACTCTCTAGTTTTATTTTTAAATGTGTTTAAAATTTATAATAAATGTTAATTTACCATCATACCCTTTCACTAAAAATAAAATAAATACTATTACTAGCCACCACCGGCCACCGGAACTCCTCCGGCAGCCACCGCCGGCCGGAACTCCTCCGGCAGCCACCGCCGGACGGAACTCCGGCGATGCTTTTAATTAATTATAAAAAATAATTCAACTAAATGTGGAAGATGAGTGTTGAAACATGCACCTCAAAGGTATAAGCAATCACCTTTACCACTAATCTACAGGTAGTTTTGTATCTTTCTCCTAACTACATGAACTTGATTTAGATTGTATTGAAAAAAATTTACTCCCCGCATCACACAAAATTTCATGGAACTTCATATTTTATAAGAGATAAAAACTAGCCCCACAAATAGAAAATAATTAAAAAATATTTTGACACTAAAATTATACGTTTTGCCACTAAAACTACATCTTTTACACCATTTTCATGTTTTACTATTTATTTTTTATTCTTTCATCTAAAACTAAGCGTCAACCTTAGTATAATAAGTTCTAAAAAAGGTATGGAGCACTTGAAGAGATGTTATCAAATGGAATGGAAATATATATATAAGAAAAAACAAAGAAATAACATTAAGATGGATAAGGCTAGTCAACCAACCGAACATGGGAGGCTAGCTCAACGGACAAGTGAAGTGGCAAACGATTCTGCCAATTGATCATGACATGGTCCAACCCACTAAGAGACTCCTCACCCGAAATATAGGAGAGGTGGGTATGGACTCTAACGGGTAGAAAGTCTATATAGGAAGGCAGGTGTAAGGAGGAAGGCATCCCATTCATACTACGAGAAACCCTAGCTATCACTTAACGCCTCCATCTCTCTCAAGCTTTCTGATTAACGCTTCCGGCCTTCTACCATCGTCCATCAGTCATCTATCACCTTTCGCCACCTTACCTCACCATCCGACGACCGCCAGCTAGCTCCCTCTAACAAGGTCAGCTAGCCTCTCGCCGGTATCCATTCATCACTATCCGACGATAGCCAACCAGCCACCTCCAAAGAAGGTCACCAGCCTATCGCTGGTGCCCATCCATACATCACGAACCGTCAACAGGATAAGTCCTCCATCATCTCTCTCTATCTCTCGCCACTCTATTCACCTTCTATCAAGATACTAACTTGAGCATCGGAGTCCATACGGTCGGCACCACAATCGTGTCACCTTGGAACCTTACGCCTCGCTTGTTTGTTGCATTGCAGTTGCTCTGCGTCCCCAATACTCAACCCTAAATTCGATTGTAGATTTTGAGTTCTACACTAGTTAATTGATCAATACAATTAGTTGATGATTTTTTTCTTTTTATATAAAGGTGAAAATCAATTGATTTGGTCAAAATTCAATTGATTTGGTATGTTAACTAGCTTAGGTAGTTTGTCGCTTGAAGTAAAATATAATAAAAGAATTTATTCACATCCATTATTCAATCAAGTTGAAACGGTAAGTGCATATGTTAGTGAGTTGTAACAACACTTCTTTTTCAAAAAACCATGTTTAATATTTTAATAAATAAAAGGGGATGACATATTAACATTAATTTATGAAGTATATAAAACAAGAGTATGCGATGTTTGATAATACCAACTTAAACTCAACTAGAGATTGGGAAAATCCATCATTTAAGAAAATGAGAGTGACACTAAAATTGTGAAACCGACAATCAACTTGTATCACAAACCCTTCAAAAGCACCACCGCTAACTCTCGCTTATGCTCTACTCTAGTTTTGTAATGTTGAATTGAGAAAATGGGTAACAAGGGAAAAATGTTAATTTCAAGAGCTAAGAAAATCGATTGAAAAGGCTCTACTCTAGTTTAGTAGTGTTGGAATTGAGAAAATGGGTAACAAGGGCAAAACATTAATTTCAAGAACTAAGAAAATCGATTGAAAATGTAGGAGGCATAATTATAATTCCACAATATCCAGGTAAAAGGTAACTAAATGGGTAAGGAATAAGTTGAAATTAAAATTAAAAGAAAAATAGACTCCATGGAGAATCGATCCTCGATCTCCAAATTCAATCTCCACCCATTGCTAGTAGACCAAAGACGCAGATGTTTAATTCGCCCATAATAAATTTAAACGCTGAGTTTGTCGATGATGTAATTAATTTACAAACCAACCCGTCCCAACTCAAATTCTCAACTTAAGGTCCTTTCAATTTCTCGAGCCAAACCAGTCCATGTAAATCCGAAAAGTTGTGTATCCCCGAAATTCTCCAATCCAAATCCAAGTAAAGGTTTGAGCTACTTCCTAACATCGTCCTATATCCGATTCGCACAAGATTAGGCCTCCAAATCCACCAAATAAACAAGAAATTTCGAAACACATTTCAAAATCAAACAACAAATTCAACCTTGTTTTCCTTCGCCTAGAACAATATCACCGATAACCTGCTGTAGTCGATTACTGATTGAAAAGAGGTGGCTTGATGGTGGTGCCGCTGCTTGCCTGGTGGTGCCAAATGTGTTGCTTTTTTTCTTCCCCATCGTAAACATGTCCAAAAGTACTTATTTTTATTTTTATTTATTATTATTATTATTTTATTTTATTTTTATATGGAAAATAATATTCTTAGATTTAAAATTTTGCATTATGTATGAAGGGTACAATTGCCAATTAGCTAGTACGACTACTTTTGAGTTGTCAGACGTTGTAGAATAGACTCAAAATCAAATTATTGAGATTTCAACCAGAAGTACAATTACTATTTCATTTTAACAAGTATTACGATTACTATCTCACCGTAGAAACCCCTAACTTTGTATATTTCTTAGAAGTTTGAGAAGGAAAGAAACTGAGAAAGGTAAAATTCCTAGTGGAATTAAAACTCTCTTAGAAAAAATAAGTTCAACTAACTCGATCTCCTAGTTTCCTTTGACGAACATTATCTGACTTAACCAAACATTAAAACATGGAGTATATGCACAATAAAACATAATTATCTCATCCAACCACTAATTAAGAGCCACAGAACAGCTCCTTAAAATTCACTTATCAAACAAAACCATGCACACACTACATACATCCATTTCAAAATCAAATATCTTCTCTCAAAAGTATCAACTGTGGCTAGGTCTTTTCATTCGACGTGTTTGTGATTCTAGAGAAGATTATTGTTGGAATGACTCTCTCGATTCAACATACATGCAAATTGGCCTTAGAACTTAGTATCCAGTTTTGTTTACACAAATGCAGTATAAGGATATGAAGTACTAATGGTTTCCAATTTATTTCCCGTGGTTCGACTCGTAGTTCCCCATTACGGCATTACCTCCCATCTTTTGTCGACCTACTATACTTCATATGGCTCTTCACAAGCTGACCAACAGCAAGAGCTGACATCAGAGAAAGCTCTCCGGTAAGAACCGAACCAGCAACGATCGTGGCTAGCAGCCTCGCATTGGATCCCAGAGCCTCTTTACTTGCTCCCTTCACTCCAAGCAAGTTCGAGAATGCAGATTGAGATGCCAATTGTGTACCACCTCCAACAGTACCAACCTGAAAAATCGAAACTTGACCATAAGCATCACAATTCACAATCATAAAACCCGATGAACCGAGCTGGAATGGGATACATACCTCAATGGAAGGCATCGTCACAGAGAGATGAAGGTCTTTCCCATCATTCACAGCCTCCATCATGGTAATACAGTGAGATCTCTCGACGTTTTGTGCAGGATCTTGACCTGTGGCAATATACACCGCAGAAATGATATTGCTAGCATGAGCATTGAATCCACCCAAAGCTCCAGCTAGAGCTGAGCCAGTCAGATTCTTAAGCATGTTAAGCTCCACCAAGGAAGCAACATTGGTCTTGAGCACCTTCTTCCCCACATCTTCCTTGATGATTGCCTCACACACGACTGATTTACCACGTCCTTCGATCCAGTTCACCGCAGCCAATTGCATGAGAAAATGACTCTTCCTCAATTCATTTCCAGAACTAAAGCAACTAATTTCCCTCAGAATAAGGTCAAACAACTTCATGGCATATTACTTGATTCAACAGAGTTTACAAAGGAAATGCAGTGCAATATATATTATCATGATAATGCAACGTTAAGCTTTACCTAAACGAGATAATAAAAATTCTTGAGTACAATGACATCTTCATATCATCATAGATGTAAATAATTCAACGTAGGTCGGGAATGATGGTTGCCTAAAAGATGCAGATACTTCTTGTACGGCTATGTTCAAATGCCATCTCATATAAAACAAATTTGACTATAAAACTCCAAAGTACGACTTCTCTGTGATTGAGACTACTATTTCGTGCATACCAAATTTTATACTAAAGCAGAATGTTGTCATCAAGAGACCATTAGATCAAAATATTTGGTATTGGATATTTTCTTGCTCAAACATAACAACTCATTTCGCAAAGTTACTGAAACAATTAAATAAGCCATCATTATGATCATCCACCAATTAATAAGACTGGAAATTGAAAAGGCTAACCAAGAGGACATGAGTGGTACCCCTTATGTTCTGTAGAGGAGGTAAGACAGCTGGTCCTGATCATTCCAGTAAAGAAAACTCCGGGTTAATTTCAACTGAGCAGTTGGACATAAACCTTACAAGATGGAGCATACTAAATGCTTCTCTAGTCTATTCCTTGTAAAGAAAAACTATACTGTAGTATAGCTTTAAAAAAATAAGCAATATTATCCAGCAAAACTAAAAGCTAATATTAACTTCTGGTAAGCAATATCATCCAGTATTCCCAATTATGCAATTCATCTAATCAGGTAAACAACAGATATCTACTACTACCCTCACGAGTACGACACCATTTGACATTCCATAATACATTGAAGAGACCTTGAGAAGAAGAAGAAAGAATCTGGACGATAATGGAAGAGACGGACTGTGTCGACGGATCTGTCGGAGGTGGTGGATCGATGGACGTCGGGAAAAGGAGGAGAGCCGGAAGAAGAAAGAATCGGTAATGGAAGAGAAGAAAGAATCTGGACGGAGAGACTACTAAAGAAGAAGAAAGAATCGATAATGGCAGAGAGAGAACTGAAGAGAAAACTGTATAGAAAGAAGAAGAAAGGACGGAGAGACGCGCTATTTGTATTCTCGTCAGAGTCTGGACTTCTCATCATTTTTGTGAGATTTGTACGGTTTTTGACGAAATTGAGCAAAAATCAGGATAAATAATGACTTTCCCAACTTGCTTTCTATTAGGTTATTAGCATTTACGTAACAATTACGCTAAGTAAGGCTTTTATATAAACCAACGAATTCGCGATCAAAAAAATTGAAAATAATAAATAAAAGCTTATAAACTTACGCTTAATTTTATTCAACCCTACAACTTCTATCAAACAACGACACACGATTTACCAGATTCAAATCAATTAAGAAGATTTTAAATTGAATTACAAATTAACTTTTTGAATTATTATACTACTTTGAAATATCATTACTTTGAATACTAAAAAAAATTGACGATATATTTGAAAGACTACAAATGACACGGACTCCTATCCAATTTTCACTTTATTTTCCTGAGAGACCACCTTAGATAGATATTATATAAAAGTCCCAAACAAAAAGCTAACTACAAAACAACTCCAACCCAATCAAGGGCAAGAAATTAGATCATCCTAAATGAGTCAAACCGGATCAGTATTTATACTCAAATCCAAACCCACATTCCCATAACTTCACAAAACCCTAAAAACAGAGGGAAAAAAATCATCTATCTAGAAAACACGCTGGAATCGTCTGAAATCTCTGGAAGAAGCCGAAAATCACCGGAAAACAGCTCGAAATCATAGGAAACAATATCACAAAAGGTAAATAACCTTTATCTCGACGTCATCAAGGTACGAAAAGCTAGATCTCGATCTAGTTTCTTCAAAATCAAGATGTTCATCTCCAAATCTCGATTTCTAGCTCAAAATCGATTTAGCTGTCTAAATCAAACTGGAGATCTCGTTTTCTTTCTTGATATCGAATCGATCCAAAATCGCGTTATTTTTTTCAAATGTTCCAATAATATGTGATGTTTTAGCTTTTTTCTGTAATGTTCTTGCTTATACGCAAGATGTTCAACTAAACAGAGTACATGAAAATATACTCGAAAATTGGTGTTTCTAATACGATTTATTTGTTTATCAACCGATGTACTCAAAATATCCTCGTATGTAAGTTTCAACAATGTTTTGATTGAAATTTTAATTGATGAATGATTTTTTTTCACAATAGAAGTTGAAATTTGAAAACAGGTGTGAAAAATCGCGTAGAGAACTGTTTATATGTTCTAGCTAATTTGAATAATGTCGTGGCTTATTTATGTAATGTTATCAATGATATGGAGGATGTACAACAAATGTAATATGTGTAAATAATACGTGTAATGTTGTTAATAATATGTTTAATGTTTGAGTGATGCATGCATGTTTCTGAGAATGTAATCATGCTTAATGTCATAGCACTAATGTTCTCAGTCATGCCTCCAATGTTTTTGAAAATGTTTGTAATGTTTATAGAAGTACATACACTACAAGAAATCCGGCATTTAGCGACGGACGTTAGCGACGGATAGATTCCGTCGCTAAATAGCTTATTAATCGCTACTTTTAGCGATTTTAATGGAGACGAATTCGCCAATCCGCCTCATCGTCATAATATAGCGACGGACGCTTTTCCGTCGCCAAATAGCGACGGATAAAATAATCCGTCGTTATCTAGGGACGGATATTAAATCCGTCCTAAATAAGTCAATTTATTAAAAACAAAAAAAGAATTAGAATAGCGACGGATCGCGATCCGTCACTAATAGCGACATTTTAGCGACGGATAGCGATCCGTCGCTAAAATGTTAATACCATCGGCAAGAGCCCATTTCTTCCCCATTTTCTTCCTTCTTCCTTCGCCATTTCCAATTTTCCGACTAAATCTCAATTGCTCCGCCAATTTTGGAGTCTTCTCAAGCTCGTGGGACAAGGAGCTCGTGGTCAACCAATTTCATCTTTTCACCATAAATCAAGGTATTTTCGCTAAAACCTTAACTTTGCCAAATTTGGGAATTTTGTTAATTTTGACTAATTTGAGCAATTGAACGCTTATTGTAAGTATGTAGTAGTTAGTTTAGCTTATATTACGTAGTGTGTTAACTTTGAGATGTTCAATTGATATATTGATTGTGAATTTGGATTTTAGTATAATGTTAGAATGTTTGGAAGTATGTAGGCTTGTTAATTTGATATTTTCAGATATGCGAGGATTAGAAAGATTTAGTCGAGTGTTTTGGAACCCTTACTTGTTGACAAATTTGGGAATTTTGTTAATTTCACTAATTAGATCAATTGTATGTTTATGGGAGATATAGTATACTAGCTAGTTAACTTTGTGCAATTGATATATTGATTGTGAATTTGTATTGTTAATTATTATAATGTTAGGATGTTTGTAATTAAGTGCGTAGTAATTTTGATTCGATAAATTCGTATATATACACACTAGATTATGAAGATTTAATTAAGTGTTTTGAGATTATTTCGTGATTATATTAACGAAATGCATCTTATAAATCTAATAATTGTAGACGTGTCGCTAATCATATAATTATGAATCCCGATCGCTCATGGATGTACCGTCGACAGTGAATGGCGTAATTCACCTAGTTTTGTGGAAGGGTTGAATCCTTCATCACTTTTGCGCTTACACAAACTACTTGTTCGAGTGGGGGAAGATGAAGTGCCCTTGCAATGCTAACAAATGTAGGAATAAACAATTTTGCCTCAAACGGTAGTGGAGCACTTGAAACGTAAGGGTTCGTGGTCTCAAGATGAGGTATGGTGTTATCATGGTGAGACTCGAGCACCGCTCACGGATTATGAGCATCTCTCAAAGCGTAAAAGGAAGGAGAAAAATGTGATCTAAGTACTCAAAATACGCCTACATCCGATGCTAATTATGATCATGAACGGATGGAGCAAATGGTGTATGATGTTGCGGGTCCAGAGTTCATGGACACCAGGAGCCAAGAACGAGGGGATGTGGAGGAGCCTCAATCCTGGATCGTGTGTTCTTCGACTTCGGAATCAAAGAAAGAAGCCGATTTATCGTGATGTAGCCGAAATCAGTTGTCTTTGTTGGCTTAATGAGTTGTAAGGCTAATGGCTTAATCAAGCGAAGCTTCAATGAATGGGTACAATTAATGTCGATCTTTGTCCGAAGAAAATCTAGTTCCCACCAACTTTACCAAGAGAAGAAAAGATGCGGGATGGGGTTTATGGAAACCATAGATTGTTGTGAGGATATGTATGATCTATCGGGGAGGATAAAGATCTACCAAGTGCAAGTTCTGTGGTAAGGACCGCAAGCGCTATAAGGAGGGGGTCAGAAGAAACTCAGAAGAAAAATCTACCACATAAGAAAATGTGGTATTTTCCTCAAGACCTCGCTTGAAGAGGTTGACGCTTCAAGTGCTTGTGCCGATAAAATGCGGCACAATGAGCGAGTAATCCCTAAGAGGGTAGAATGGAGCATCCATCGTAATCACCCGCATGGAAACAGCTCGATAAGATACCGAGTTTGCAAATGAGCCTAGAAATGTACGCTTGGGCTTTACGGATGGTTTTAACCCGCTTGGAAATGACCGAAGTACTTTGTTGGCTACCATATCGAGACCGCATAACCCGCCTTCTGAGTGCATGAAGGAACCATTCATGTTCGATCGTGTTGGTGCCCGCCGATGATCCACATGTAGCCGGATGTGTTCTTGCAATTTCTATTCAAGGAGCCGATTGAGTTGGGAAAATGGTATCCCGCATATGATGTGTCAAAGAAGAAGAACTTTACATTGAGAGCAAGACATCAGGACCGTGAGTGATTTTCCTGCAGATCCATGCTATCTAGAAGGAAAACCGCAGGCTTTAATGCATGTCCACATTGTATGGAAGACACTGATGCATTTAGACTGAAGGAGAGCGGAAAGGAATGTGGTTTGACTGTCATCATAGATTTCTACCAAAGGACCATACATTCAGGAAGAACAAGACTCAATTCTTGAAAAATAAAGTAGTGAACAAAGGCGCCCCGAGACAACTTATCAAAAGTGTAAATACTTATGAGATAGATAGTTGGGTCATATGAAAGTGATCAAGTCATTTGATAAGCATAACGAGAAAATTAGCAAAAATTGTGGATGGAAGAAGAGAAGCATCTTCTGGGACTTGCCTTATTGGAGCAGTCTTCTTATACGTCACAACTTGGATTTCATGCACATTGAGAAAAATGTGTTCGAGAACTTATTCAACACGATTTGCAACATTCTTGAAAAACAAAGGACACCCTAAATCTAGAGCCGAGTTGGATACATTGTGTAAAAGGTCCGAGTTGACAAAGCGAATGATAAGGGCAAAGGCCCAAGGCATTCTACACAATTGACACCGAATCTAGGAACAAACTATTTGATCGGGTGAGGGATTGAAGTTCGATAATTACGCCTCAAAGTCATGTGTGGATGAAGAGGACAAAGATGTATGGGATGAAGAGCCACGATTGTCATGTGTTCATGGAGAGGTTCTCCTTGTTGCATTTCGAGAAATGCTACCTAAACCTGTATGGATTGCGATCACCGAGCTGAGCTTATTTTTCAAGAATTTATGCTCAAGGGTGCTTAACGATGTAGTGTTAGCAAATCTTGAAAGAAACATACCATTGAGTCTAGGTAAGCTCGAGAGCGATCTTTCCTCCGAGCTTATTTGATTCTATGGAGCACTTGCGGCTCACCTCCCACATGAAGCGAGGCTTGCTGGACTGCTCAAGATCGGCGGATGTATCCATTCGAGAGGTGTGTAATCAAGGCAATCATTTACTTATAAAGTCCGAATTTTCCCAAGTTATATTGTGTTACATCAACATATATGCATTAAGGTGTACTGGGAAATTGAAGAGGTATGTCGCCAATAAAGGCAAGCCCGAGGGATCGATGGCCAATGCCTACGCAAGTAGAGGAAGTCGCAATCTTCGCTTCCTATTACTTTGGGGACCATGTCCGATGAGGCATCTAGGTCGCCCGTAAACGCAGTATACATTTGAAGTTCAAGAGGATGATGACGCTTCCATTTCAATTTTAGGTCTCCGGAGACCTATTGGAGAAGAAAAGATGTAATGGTCGACGGATAAGGAGTCAAGGCGCCACATATTATGTCCTCTCGAATCAGGTCAAGTTGACAAATTTATGGAGATTTATGCTCTATGAGTAGCTTTCTTACGCTAACACATGGATTTTAACTTCTAACTACTATATATATCTAATCATGTAATCGTGTCCACAAATTTTTCGTAGAGAAGAATCCAACAATGGCGTATTGACGAATTGAAGAACCGCTTCAATGTAAGTTGGAAATGAATTTGCGATTGGTTCAAGGAGTACGACGAAATTCGCCAACAAAGTCACATGTCCTTACTTAGAATCTCTAGCGAGGGACCAAATGAAAGGTCTCCACATTCTCATCGCATATAGTAAATGGCCTTAGTTTCAAACAATCGAGTCTAACACCGCCATGGCCACAAGCAATTCTAGGTGTGTAAGGCAAGATCAAGATGCAAATGATGATTTGTATGATTTCTACGGAACCCGAGACGAATTGTGCGACTTGAATATCCGGGTTTCCTTTGAAAAGAACCTTCTTTGATGTCGATCGGTATGATCCTACACCAAGTGGTACGCAAAAACACGAGCTCTATCAAATGGGAGAAATTAACCATAGGAAGAGGTATCGTACTAAGTATGAATCGATTATCTTGGCGACTCAAGCACGGCAGTGGTGTTTATTGAATATCCAAGCCTCAAACGCGATAAGGCGGATCGTCAGTCATGATGCATATACAGTGCCCGCCCAGAGTAGAGTACATTGATAAGGACGATTCAATTACCAACTTGTATCAAGAAGAGGTCACGATCAAATGAGAAAGCCCGTTTAAGTCGATGATGATTTCATAGACTGGTGAAGACCAATTTATAGACTTAATAATAGCCGATGAGGACGAGGGTATGTGTGTATCAGATGCTTAGTTGTTATGTGTATATATAATTAGTTGTTGATTATTATTACTTTAATATCTCACAAATGTATATTCATGTATATTTGTGCGTTAATATCTGGCTAAATGTATATTTATGTATATTTGTGCGTTAATATCTCACAAATGTATATTCATGTATTCTTTACTAACTCATTTTTCTTGCAATTTCTTATTTGCAGATGTCGCCAAAGGAAGTCGACATACCTTCCTCCCGGTTTAGGGTGCTAGTCCAATGGGTTCTAGTAGTACTCAATAGTCATGGTAGTCCTCTCGCTGATACGACATCGGGGAGCAGCCTCGTGTACCGAGACTCCACACCGCCTACACGGCTTCGCTTCCGGTGACTACCCTTCGACGGTGTCCGTGATTGACGTTGACGGTGCTACATTTAAGGAAACCGTGTTGTTCCCCAACGGTGAACAAGTAAGTATTATGGAGTTGTAGAACATACACTTAAGATAAATATATGTTACATGATTTTACTAATGAATATTTGTTTTTGTTTGTCTCATTGATAATGTGTTTTGGCCTCCTGATGCCTCTTGACAAACTAGGCAAAATCTTCGTGGGAGGCGGAGATGCCGGACAGGAGGCGAGAAGTGGTCAAACGTCCGGACCGGATGAAGCACTTTTACTTCGAGTCACATGTAGCTTAAAATGTTACAATGAATGCTTTATTTGTTCTTTAATCATTGTGTTAATGTGTATGGTATGTTAGCCACTATATCTCATGGAGTGATATGTTAGCCACTGCTTGTTTTGATGTGTTAGTCACCATTTATGAACTTTTGTGTCGCTTGAGTGGTATGTTAGCCACCGAATTTGGGTGATATGTTAGTCACCATTGTGTTAGTCAATTTTAGGACAATTTGAGTGGTATGTTAGCCACTGCTTGTTTTGATGTGTTAGTCACCATTTATGAACTTGTTGTGTCGCTTGAGTGGTATGTTAGCCACCGAACTCTGGGTGATATGTTAGTCACCATCGTGTTAGTCAATTTTAGGAAAATTTGAGTATGTTAGCCATCGAGCTTGTTTTGATGTAGACTACTACATTTCATTTCATTTGAGTGTTATATTTAAATTGTTATCTTTCTTTATACTTGTGTAATTTTTACTTTGAATGGAATTGTTGTAGAAGGACTATTTCATTCCCAATGCGCTGTGTCCCATTGTACTTCGCTTTCGAGACTTTAGGGTCCCACATCTACAGGAAAATGGTCTACAAAATGAAGGAGACACGCAGTACCAACTTGGTGGGGGATGACGAGTGGCACCGTGGTCGACGATCGAATGATCCTTCGCCCGTGATCAAGCGCATAAGAATGTATAAAATCGCTTGTTCGAGCCGATGATGGTATTTGCAATCCAGACATCACTACGGGTCATGAGCTATTGTTACAAATCACGGATGGAGGTTAGTAAATATGTTGTTTATGACTTGAATATGATACATAACGCTTTTAGCTTTCATTTCAATCAACTAACTACTTGTTTGCACATATGTTTTTAGGCCAATAAAGGACAAACCAAGAGTGCTCGTATCACTTCAAGAAGGCTAAGTCAAGAATGGCATCCGGATCGACGTGAGGGCCGAAAGCGACAAGTAACGCTTTTCTTAAGGTTAATTACATGTGTATTTGAGTATTTTAAAGTGATTCCTAAAATTACATCTCATTTCGTATGCAACCAACAATTGCAGAGTGAGGTCGAGAGGAGGATGGACGAGAGGATGATCGGTCATGAGTCACAATTGAAGAGCAAGACCGATCTTCTTCGAGGTCAACCCAATGGACAACAAGGGTCGAATGTATGGATTGGGAATTTTAGGCCCTTCCATGAGTTCGTAGCTTCTCGGTCCTGTGGATCGTGGATCGCGATCTAACCTCTACACGCAACAGCAGGTTAACGAGATGATGACTCCTCTCCAACAGGAAATAGCTGCGACCAAGGAAGCTTACGAGCAAGTGCTTGAGGAACAAGCTCGTATGGCCAAGCGGATGGACGATTTGACCCAGATGTTTAGTAGCTCTTCCCAGTCTCACCCACCGCCTCCTCCCGATTATCCTTAGTTACATCAGACATGTTATGGATAATTTGACACTATTTCACCATCTAATTCTTGTTTCGGATTATTTGTAGATAATTTATATTGTTTCGGATATATTAATGCAATTTAATTGTTTCGGGTGTATTATCTATGACTACATTATGTGAAAAAACAGGTGAAACAAAAATATTTAAAAAAAATATTTGAAAACAGTGAATTTAGCGACGGATTTTTTTCGTCGCTAAATCCACAACTAAGCCGGCTTAGTTCGGTTGACATTTAGCGACGGAATTTCTATCCGTCGACAATAAAAATTGTGACGACTGTTTTGGAGACGGAGGGTGATCCGTCGCTAAGGATTTAGCGACGGATCGGCCCAGTTTTAGCGACGGATAATTCCGTCGCTAAAACTCGTTTTTTTTGTACTGATACTTCCAAACATTCTAACATTATACTAAAAATTCAAATTCACAATCAATATATCAATTGAACATCTCAAAGTTAACACACTACGTAATATAAACTAAACTAACTACTACATACTTACAATAAACGTTCAATTGCTCAAATTAGTCAAAATTAACAAAATTCCCAAATTTGACAAAGTTAAGGTTTTAGCCAAAATACCTTCGACGAATGTGAAAAGATGAAATTGGTTGACCACACAAGCTCCTTGTCCCACGAGCTTCGAGAAGACTCCAAAATTGGCCGGAACGGTCGAGATTTGGTCGGAAAATTGGAAATGGCGAAGGAAGAAGGAAGAAGGAAGAAAAATGGGGAAAGGGCTACTGCCCGATGGTATCAAGGTTTTAGCGACGGATCGCTATCCGTCGCTAAAATCCGTCTCTAAATAGTGACGGAACGCGATCCGTCGCTAGTTACATTTTTTTAAATTTTTTTTTATTTTGTAATCTGGTCAACTTATTTAGGGACGGATTTAATATTCGTCCCTAAATAGAGACGGATAAAAAATTCCGTCGCTATTTAGCTTACGGAAAACATCCGTCGCTAAATTAGCGATTCGTCGCTAAATAGCGACGGATGTTTTTCCGTCGCTAAATAGCGACGAAATTTTTTATCCGTCTCTATTTAGGGATGGATATTAAATCCTGAATACTGAATCTCGTATTCAAAATGTTCTGTTTACTCTTTTCCACTACTTGGTATCGCATAAACTGACGAAAGAATCTATGAGCAACGTTATCCGCAGGGCGTAATCCCTAATCCTTAAGCAAACAAGATGAATATCGGCATAGTATTCGAGTCGGAACTGCATACAAGATCATGTTTGTCCTATGAATACTTCGACATGTATTTCAGAGGAAAATAAGATTGCTCTCTAGATCACACAGAACAGTATTCTCAGCATAAAATTGCTTATTGTCCATTGATGCAGTGACAAGATCCCCAATAAACTTAACCATCACAAGCAAACCATTCCACCAATCAATCCCACAATTAAAACCAAAATGTTATTGCTCTAGCTAAAGCTGAAGTAGTAGCCATACATAATTCAACACACTAGTCAAGATTGAGCACAATCCAACTGATACGTCCCATTCATTCTGAAATTTTCTTTGGTCATCCAAAAATTGAACAAACAGATGGCGAAGAATGTACTTATATCAGTTTCACTCCTGCTTCCCTCACTGAGTCAATTACTGCTTTAACCTTGCCATGGTACTTCTGATCTCCCTTCAAGCTATATGTGACAGCAGGTATGTTCTTAGCGAGAAGTCGCTCTCCCAGTATCCTCCCAATTTTAGCAGCAGCAGCCACATCACTTCTGCTTTCTTTGGCTTCTTCCATGGCCAACCTCAGGGCCCTCTCCTGTGTGCTGGCGGCAGAGACTACTATTGCAGTTGGCGAGTGGACTACTTGAGCATCTACATACTTATTGGTAAAATGCATTTTCAAGATATAAGGTTTGAGGAACTTCGTCACCCTATCTGGCCTTGCAGGTGGACGAATAACCATTTTTCTGCTAAAACCATGAACAGATAAAATAATGAATCAGTGCAAGTGGTAAAGCTTGGGTGAAACATCGGCAGATGTACGAGTTATTTCATTGATAATATATAGGGTGATTTAACGAACATTAATTATCTGAGGTATAGCGTACTCACACCTCGTATTTGAAAATACACAAAAAACCCCTTTGTGTATTCTTCAGGTGACTAAATTTGTTCCGAAAACCACACCAACCCCAACCAGGTTGTGGGCACAATCCCTTAATTTTTTACAAATGTAATGTCCATACTAAAGGCGGGTGTCTGCATACAGACTTCTACGTCATAGGGCTTATTTACTACTACAGCCCCCACTCTACAACTGAAGCAATAAGAAAGATCAATGGGTTTTTAAGCAACAGGTCATTCACAATATGTCAATATCAGTATCACCACATCCCATTAAATCTTATTAGTATGTTTCAATTTTCTGAGGAAGGCATCAATGAACTACTGCAACCTGCCATTTTCCTTCCCATTAGATGATGAACCTTAACAAAAATTAAGAAAAGAAACTTATCAGACTTTAGGTTCACTCTCCAACCCTTGTTACTTTGTTAGTATAAAACAATTAGTTTCACAAATTACACATAAATAAGTATTTCCTAAACCTCAAACAAGTTGCAATCTAAAAAGCCTTTGTTTTTTCTTTCCTTCTCTCGGATAGACTACAGAAATGTTTAGTAGAAACAATTGACTTTGAATACCACCAAACAACCCGAGCACCTTATTACACTACACTAACTGCAGGGCATTACATTATCACTTAGGGTGGATAAAACATTTAAGAAGCAGGTTTTGGTGGCCAAGGAATCAAAACAAATGATCTTTTATTCATTTAACCCCATAACCGCAATTGAACCAACATTAAGGGGCTAGTTTTTGGTGACAACAAACTAGACTACGAAAACAATTCACGAGTAACTCACACGCAGCCCACAATCACAATCACTATCATCATCGGCGTATCATTGAAGCCTAAATCACACAACTTCCTGAAAACAACTCACTCTTATGTCTTATCACCAAACACCTCTTTTCCTTTTCCAACACATGCTTACCTCCAAAACCCTAACATGATGAATGAATTCACTAAAAGAACCATAAAGAACCTATCTTTATCTCAGAGCCATGTCCCGGGTTTTTCTATACCAGTAAATTTTTATAAGGAAGTAAATTGGATATCGCAATGAACTGAAGTCATCAATGTATTATACACTCTATTACTTTCTAGAACACTACCAGGATTTCAAAACTGAAACTTTATACATATCATTGATTTCAGCAGCCGAAAACACTTTATACAATGAATAAAGAAACAATTTTGAAAATACTAGAAAACACACTTTAAAAAGATGGATTTCTTTGCAACCCTTAACAATGGAATCATCAAATATCATATGGTAAAACAAACATTGTCAGCAGCTCAACCACTTTTTTCCTTCCTACTATGTCTTCATCAAGTCTATCAATATATACTGTATGCACCTAAATCCCAATCATCTTTCTTCTTTTTGCATTCACACTTGATGCATTTCCTACCTCATTATAAGTTCTCGTATATCCCATTTTGACAGCTAAGCTGTGGAAACATAACTGAAGCTAATGTAGTTAATAAATTAGTACTCCTAAGCTCTTAGATTTACTAGTTTATACTATACTTGAACTTCCAAAATAAAGAGCTGTACCAAATAATCACTTGCATCCATAGATAAAGCTGTTGTTACGGACATACGTCCAATCCGTTAAGGGCGCCATAGAGCGTGTCCTAAAGCGCATCACGTCTTAACTAGCCAATTCAGTACTGGTCCGACCTCACATTGTCCGACCAAAGTGAATCGACCAGTACGCTGAAGTCACTACATCTCCACAGCTAGTCCGAGCTGGCTAAGGAAAGGACTTCCAAACCTGACCATGTCAGTACAGAGATGCCTAACGGACCGGACGAGAGAATCTCGGACGCCACCATCGCGATAAGCCCAAACGTACATAACAGAACCACTGAGATACTTCCGTGGAACTCTAGGCTCGGACATCCAGAGTTACCCAAGGCGTATCAACCAGTGACAGATCCGTCTGAGGGACTAACACGGACCCAACAAAGTGAATAAGATTTCAGAGGAAAAGGTCCAAACTACCCTCCCAAGCCCACTTATCGATTGATTATCGCTCACTAATGGACCATGGGCCAAAGGTAGATTGGTGTCCAAATCGATCAGACACTGCATCATCTTATGAACCTTGTCATAAGTACTCGATAACTATAAATAGAGGGCAAGGACGAAGACCTCGAGGTAAGTTCGGAAAGTGTTGGTCCAGATAACGGCAAAGTAAAAGACTAGAGGGGGGGGGGTGAATAGTCTTTTAAAAACTTTTGTCGATAACAACTATTTCTCAGATATCCGATACTTAGAATCATAGTGCTAAGACTTAATAAAGATAAGCGTAAACTAATATGTGTGTGTTGTCAAATGTAAATACGTAAACGTAAATAACACAAAGAAGTATAGTGGTATCCTGAGGTGGCGTAATCCTCCAACTAATCCACTTGCCTATCGAGACCTAGAATTCACTAGAATGTATAATCGAGTTCTCCTTACAATAATCCTATTCTAAGATTCTTAACAATCGTTCCCAACCAAATGTTCCCCGAGTTGTTCCCCGACTTTCACAAACAAGTACTTCCTATACTCGTAAACCTTCGAGTTATTCCTCAGCTTCCCAAGCTAAGTACTTCCTATACTCAATAACCTTGAGTTATTCCTTAGTTTCCCAAATCAAGTACTTCCTATACTCCAGAACCTTGGAGTTATTCCCCGATTTTTCAAACTAAGTACTTCCCGACTCCACGCCAGCTATGGTGTCGGTTTTGGTTCGAGTTGTCGATGAGCGCCTTAATAACTTTTCGCTAATCGATAGCTCGTGAATCAAGTTACTTAATACACTTTACAACAGATGGTATCTTGTTCGATTTTATCGACTAAGTCTTATGATATCTGCTCAAGAGAATGAATCTTTATAGTTGATCTTTTGATTCAACTCCTTCACGATAGCTTTGCTTTAGGATTAGACACTTAGAACTTCAAGGTTTACTCAAGACCAAAAGCTTTGGTCGCAATGTAAAGCTTTCAGAGTAAGTAAGTTGCTTTGAGAGAGTAGGATGTTCGTAGTTCGTGTTTTCGCCTTCTCAGGTGTCTTCAAGCGCCTAAGTGTTGATATTTATAGATGAATTTGAGTACCGCTTGAATAGTATCCGTTAGTTCAAATTCAACTATCGATATCTCGTATAGTATCAGAAAGGTGTTTCTTCTTCGGTCATTGCTTTTATTCGTATATCTCCGTCTGCGCATTAAATGCATCAGACTATACTTTTGTCCTCAGAGTGCCAACTTAACTATGCTTTGTATCGTAGACTAGTGTTATCCGATTCTTTGCACGCCCTTATCTATAATCTTCGATACCACTCAGATTTATTGAAACAACTTTGTTTGCAATATATATGTTCCTTTTCGTAAACGTGATTAAAGCTCAAGGTATCTGTGGACACTTTCCTTGTTTTCGATATGTCTCTTATTTCTCGACATCTCTCGCGACACGCTTTGATCAAACTATTCGTGTCTTCAAGATATCTCGCTAAGATATCCGAACAATGTATTCAAGAATCTTGCGCTTTCTTCAAGTCTTCAATGTCGCTGAGCTTCTCGGATGTCTTCTTCGTCTTCTTCATAAAATAAAATTACATTTTGAGACCTAACATCCTATACAAGATTAGCTAGACTATCATACTTAGCGGTTTCCTCTTTACAATGTTCAAGTGAACCAAGAGTACTAATCACCTTTCGAGACTAAGATAAGTCATCATGTTGTCGATCAAAACTAAATAGATATTCTTTACAAAATATCATACAAAATTCCTAACAAATTTCTCAAGAAATTTCCCAACAAATTTCCCAACAAATTTCCCCTTTTGATCACCAACGATGACTATCTTTACCTATTACAACTGGACGAGGAAACATTCCACCACTTAATCATTTCTTATGATCTTTCAATTCATATAGTTAAGTGCGTAAAGTAAACATCAACCAAATCACAAGGTGTGATCTTTGACAAGTTATCTTTTATAGAATACTATCCGAGAGTAAGTTCTTTATAAGTTACAAATAAAGATTACAGATAACTTCAATACATGATACGCTTAAGCTCAACAAGAAAATACAAAACTACATAGTAAATTAGGACAACAGAGTAACCAAGCTCCAAGTAAACATCCTAATGACTAGTCTTCAAGTCTTCAATCTTCAAGTCTTCAACAAGATTTCTATGGATCACCGCAAATTTCCTATCTCCAAACCTTTGATGTCATCGTAATAATCATAGAGAAGAGTTCGACGAGCATCTCGTGTCTCGCAAATCCACGCACTTTCAGGTTTTGGTAGGATTTTCTCGACAAAATGTTCAACCCATGTGCACTTTCCCCACTTCCAGCATGCTCTATTATGATATCCAAAGCTT
Source organism: Plantago major (assembly GCA_026545765.1). Lineage (NCBI taxonomy): Eukaryota > Viridiplantae > Streptophyta > Magnoliopsida > Lamiales > Plantaginaceae > Plantago > Plantago major. The sequence goes on from JAIFAC010000085.1 coordinate 34,446, forward strand.
GAAGTATTCAGAGATAATCTTCGATATCCGATGTCACCCTTGTATTGATCTTCCGCCGATAGAACGATTCATGTGGTTCCACAAAGAAGTCTTGGTCTTGTGCCTGCTCCTCGTGATATTCAAAATTTTGTGCACATCATCCGCTTTCCATATGGACAATCATCGAGAGGTCCTTTTCACGGCTTCAGCTTCTGACAACTTCAAAATCCAACCATGCTTTGATGTGATCGTGTTGATCAAGGTAGGTTTATCCTTTCTCCATGCCATAAGTTGTTTATGGATCGTTCGAAATCTTGAATTTACCAATAGATGTTTCAGCCGTAATCCAATAGCCATTCTTTCGATCGATGCACCAGACAGAGGAATCATTGTCATACTTCACATACTCTATTTTCGCTTCTTCCGCCCCGAGTGGAAGTCGACTTTGTCTTTGCTCACTCTCACTGCTCCTTCCCCGCCTTGAATTCTCTTTGGGGTTGTTGAAGAACCACCATCCCGGATAGATTGGTATTTCCAGGTGTTTTAGCCGTGATTAAACCACCACTAGCAGCTATGGGCTTAGCTTTCAATTTTCCTTTTCTTGTGAAGAGGAGCTTCATCTTCATCGATTCTCATCATCATCAAGATTGAATCTTGTGAGTTTTACAGCTTCTTCATCGCCTGTGGACTTGATTTGACCTTCTTCTTCTTCGTAAGATTCATCAATCCTCTAACTTGTCTTCTCCTCGAGCCTTGGTACTCCTTGAGGTTTCGTGCCACGGCCCTTGTTACCATTTTGGTTCCTTCAAGGTTTCGGGAAGCAGCTACTATTCGACAAATGCTCGGCTTCGAGGAGGTTCATCGATTCGAGTGGTGGAAGTTTTTCTTCTTCCTTTCGAGCCGCACTACCAGATTTCTTCTTGTTTTCATCTCCTTCTTCCCATTCCCCGACTTTGAGGTCCAGATTTGTACTTTCTTTCCCTTAGTCATTGTCACTCGGCCTCATAAAGGAATCGAGAGAGAGTCAAGTGCCCTTGTAGATAATTATAGCACCCACCAACTTCAAGTTCGGCTTTGAGCTCGATTTTGCTTGATAAGTCCATTGTCCTTATCGCTGAGCTCGCCAATGGGCCTAGGATGGCATCTGCTTTTCTAGCAGTAACTCGCTTCTTGAAAAGCTTTTTCACTAAAGACGATCGTCATTCCTTATCATTCCCGATCTTTCCGAGCAATGACTATGCTAGTTGTTCTCTCGAGTGATGAGCTCAAGAACTTTCTCATTTCGTAGGGACCGAGGCAATTACTTCCTTGTTCGTGAAGACATCTCCTTTTTCGTATGAGCCAAGATTGCACTGCTCATGTATTCATTGAGTGGACATTCGCGCTTATTTGAAAATTGTAGAGCAATCACTTCCTTTTAAGTGAGAAACCGCTAGATGTTCATTGCTTTGCTTTGCCAAAGTCTTGTCTTCTTCATCATCCGAGTAATCACCCAAAGGATCTTCATCCTCTCGACATTTTCATCGATTGTATCGAGTCCAAAGAACCATCTCGTAGATTGGTTTCTTCCTTCTCGAGGAGGATGGTACTTCTTCAAGATGATGCAAACTTAGCATCATGCTTGACTTCGTATACTTCTTCAAGATCGAAGTTCTTTCGTGATCTCGCACAACATCCCGTAGCTCTTTAACCTCGTAGTAAGCAATCATTTCTTCTAAGTATAGATCTTGTAGTTGATCAATCTTATCTCGGATTTAGCTATTTGATCTTCCAGTTGAAGATGGAGCTGTTGATCTTCTTCCAACAGTTGTCTGAGTTGAGCACTTCTGGTTTGAGTGTTTAGTATTTTCTGATTTGTTTCTTCAGAAAGCTCAACTACTTGTTCAGTAGTAATCGCGGTTGGTTAGAAGATGGATGAGTAGATTTCGAGGTGATGAAGACGGAGATTTCTGAAGTCTTCTCGCTTGCTTTTTAGCAACCGAGGCATTGTTTCTCCGTGAAATTCCTCCCAGACCGTGCAGCATCATCATCATCATCCTTTTTATCATTATCATCCTTTTGGTGATGGTCAGTGGGAGGTTCATCAAAGTAATTTTCATTCATTTCTTCCTCCTCATCATCTTCAGATACAAGATTGATCACTTCCGGGATAGTGATCTTCTACCCATTAACTTCTTCTTGTTCAGAAGGTATAAACCGCAGGTCTCAAAGCGTGATCGGCTCAATGCCATCGTAATCTTGTCCACCATCACTGCTCAAAGGCATGTATCAAACTATGCGCCCACTTCTCCGGAAAAGTCCTTATGTAGTAGTCGAATCAATATTGTTCTGTAGGGAACATTGCTTGACATATGTTTCCGTGTCAAGAGCTCGTGTCTGATTGGTTGATCTGTGATTCTCAATATTTCGTAGAGATCAGAGCACCTTAACTTCGCCATTTCAAGCATTGAATATGCTTTCAGTGGTGTGAGCTTTGAAGAAGTGAAGTAGTCCCTTGTTTCTTTAATGGGAACCCGCTGCATCTATTGAGCCTCAAAGAAGTTTTGAGTGAGTTTCAAAACTTTTGTAGATATCTCGAGTAGTAGTAGTTTAGTTTCGAAGTTTCGAGTAAGTACTTCAGCTCAGATATTTGTTCTATCGAGACAATTGGTGTCTCGATATCTTGTCAGGAGGTTGAGACTTGAAGTCCGGTCCTCATCAACCTTTCTTTCTTGATCCCGAGAGAAATACAATACTTAGGAAATAGTTTGAAAGAATCTATGATAAATATGCTTTTAATGAATTTCGATTTATGCTACTTACTTCCTCAAAAGGAAGATCGATTCATTTTCTCGTAAACTTGTGCGCTTCGTGTTCTTCGAGTGATGTCAGGGGCTTCATCAATTTCCATTGATGCAGGGAAGTCGCAACATTATCCCCTTGCATTTCTACTTCAAATGGCCTGTAAGTAGAAAGTATCAATATTAGAAGAGATAAAGGATAACCCAAGATGAAGAATACTTGTCACTTGATTGTCATATACCTTCAAGTTTGAAGGCTCAAGGATGTGTTCTTCAAACCTTGTTGGTTTCGGTTTGTCTCGCATTTCGCCTTTATCTTCTTCCATCTCAGCTTGAGCCTATTAGAAACATTTAACATGAATGAGCACATAAACATTTTTATCGAAAATTAGTTCTCTTTAAGAATCATTTACCGTGGCATGTGCTCGATTTCTCAAGAGTCGAGGTTGAAGGACCTCTTTTCAAGATTCCGAGGCAAGCTTCTCACCTCTTGTTTCGCTTTCTAACTCAATTGAATAAAGAAATTTTATGAGGAAACAAGATTTATAAGTATAAAATTTTTCACAAGGTAAGAGTTAAACTACCATTTACCCGAGCGCTTCAGTCGATTGGTCTCGAACTTGTGACCTTTCTATACATTGGTCGCCTTGTCTCAAAGCAGCTTTCTTTGTTTGAAGTTTCTAGTACTTCACACCTTTCCGAGTATGCAACTCAGCTGTTCTCGTTGATCATTCGAGTAGATGTCTCAGCTTGATTCCTCTTATCGAGTCAGAACCCGCCATTTACGTGATTTTCTTCAAAGATACCGTATTGTCGGTAATTCAAGATGGAGTTCATTTACCATTTCATCAACCACTTGTAGTCAGTGGTTGTTGGTTGGTTGTTGTGGTTGTCCGAAGCGTAAGATTGATCAAGAGAATGTTCTTCCAGATTTTTAGATGTGGCATTTCCATCAAGATTCCGCCAAAGACTAAAATACCACTCATCGTGGCTTTTTGAAGTTGTGCAAGAGAGACATTCCCACGATGTGTTTGCACCAACAACCTTTGCTATAGTTTCAACAACTGTGGTGTAGGTTCTTCTTCAGATACCTTATCACCGCCATTTTTCAAGAACCTTAGCCCTCTTTGTTCTTTTCTAGACTTGAGATGACTAGTTCATCATCTTCATCGAGCTCTCATCAACATTGGGAACCGATTGATCCATTATTCCTACGGTTTCGCAGATGGGCTCGTGCTTTTCACCACTTTGGCAAGATTTATGAGTTCATCGCCAGGCTTTCTCGCATTAGTCGCAACATTTCGAAAGCACTTTCTCTGCCGAGTCTACTTGTTCAAGAGTTGATAACTCTTTGCAAAGATTGATGAGTTCATCCGCCATTATCGCCCATCGGCAATGCCCGCAGATATCCGAGAATTGACAACCTCTTTGGTGTGTCTTCCGACGATTTGCCAGACTCTTTCTTGAAGTTCGGCTTCGTCGCAACCTTTTCTGATATCTTTTCGATTTTCGCTTCTAGACCTTTCCGAGACCCAAAGAACCTTTTTCATCAAATTTGTATACTCATATTTATAGAGTAAGTTACCGTCATTATTTCACCGCCTCTCGAGCTCAATGCCAAGCTTTTCCAAAGAAGTAGCATATCTTCGCACTATAACCTATCAGGCCTTTCGCTCAGCTAGTCCTTTGACAATCTTAGGCTCAAGCCTTCAATCTTCTTCACGAATTTCATGAAGGCGCATTTCCCGCTTAAAAGGGTTTTCCAATTTTTGTCTTGTTGATTCAAAGAAGAACATCATGATCCATCGTTTCGCTTATCCGTCAAGACCTCCTTGTAGACCATCAAAGCATCTCGGAAGAATGCAAGCCAAGACATCCAAGTGAACCAACAGATGTCCGGTTTGATGTCGCTAGTTTGAACTCAAAGGTGTATCGATTTTCAAGATCACACACGCCAGAAAGTTCTTTAACACCTTCAAGGAGTTCATCATCCTCGTGTTTATTTCAAAATCCTTTCCAAGATTTTGAACCTCAAACAACTTACGTAAAGTTGTTAAGTCCATAAGGATTTCCTTTCCTTCGATCGAGATTTTGATAGACACTATTTCAAAGGTTTTCGTAAACACAGAAATAATCCTGAGTTGTTGTAAAATTCCAACTCATCGAGTGATGAAATTCCACTTGGGCGAAAGATAGAAAACCTCGATTTGTGCCTTTTCAAGCATGTCAAGAATCAATTTTCGTCTGCTTGGTTTTCTATTGCAGAGAGGTATTCTCAACCATGGCACCACCCCAAATCATTCTCGTGACTTGAAGTCCAATGGTCGATTAAAACTCCTACCAATGATTGTTTACATTAACCAACTCGTGCTTGCTTTTCAAAGAAGCATCAAGGAGGATTGGGATTTCTATGTTGAAGTGTTCTTGGAGGCCATCTCTTTATATAGTGTAGGATTTGAAATTGGTGTTTGAAAGAGATTTGATTCAAGAATTTTGCGTAAAAACTTAATCTTGATTTGCAGAGATTGTAGAGGGTTTGCAGAGAATCAAGAGAAGGATTTGCTATTTTGTGCAAGATGAAATTTCGATTAGGCAAAAGTGATTTCATTTGCCAAAATCCTATATATATAGCAATGAATCCCAATGTATAAATACATACAAATTGATTTTGTGTACGATTCCGTAATTTGCAAACAAAGTGAGCAAAAGCTAGTTCGCATTAAATGCTTAGTGGGCCATGTCTCAATTTCAATAAATTCACTATTTATCGTGGAATTAATTTTCACCGCATGATCAATCGCTTAACTTCATCGAGGGTCACCATTATTTCTTCAAAGAATGATCACAATCAAGAAGTGTAATTGTGCCCATTTAATGAGTTTTGGCGATTTGCTATCCGAATCACAATTTTGTATGACCAAGGACACTGCTCAAGATCTTAATCTTTTATACTTAGGATTTTTCCAAGTTTTTCATCAAGATAGAAATAATGCGAAGTTTCAAGAGAGTAGTCGATCGCAGATAGTTATACTATTCTCTTTGTGTTCCCCTGCTTATAGAGTGATTCGATATCCGAGTTCCGCCCTCAGATCTTAAGCTATCTTTTGCTCTTTAGCCTTTTTGACTTCCGGATACCCGCTCCATTTCTCTTTCTTTCTCGATACCTGCTCCGATACCTCTTCTCTCGATGCCCGCTCCAGATACCTCTTCCGGTTGCCTGCTCCATAATTCGAACTCTTTCACCATCAGTAGTTCCATTAGTCCAAGACTATGTCTTAAGGCTAAGAATCTACTTTCTTGTAGTGGCTTAGTGAAGATATCTCAAGTTGGTCTTCAAGTACAATCTTGAGTATCTCTATATCGCCTTTTCAACATGGTCTCGGCGAAGTGATGTCTAACATCAATGTGCTTTGTTCGCATGAAATTTAGGATTCTCGTAATCGCAATAGCACTTGTGTTATCACGTAAAATGGGAGTTTTCTTCTCATCGAGTCCATAGTCTTTGAGTTGTATCCATGTAATTTGTGTTGCACAACAACCAACAGAATATATTCAGCCTGTGGTAGAAGTTGCAATTGAGTTTTGCTTCTTGCTAAACCATGAGATAAGTCTAGTACCCGTAAACCCAAGTTCCCGAGGTGCTTTTCCTATCAAGCAATGATCCAAAGATAATCATTCGAGTACCCAAATAAACTCAATCCACTTTCTTTAGGATACCACAATCTTACATCTATCGTACTTTTACATACCTTAATATTTTCATAGCAATGTTGTAGTGTGTTTGCATTGGATTTGTTTGAAATCTAGCACATACTCCAACGGCATATTGAATATCAGGTCTACTTGCAGTGAGGTAAAGTAGTGAACCTATCAATTTCCTATACTTATGTTCTTCAACACTCTTATCTGATTCAATATAGGTCATTTTGGTTCCAATGCTCATAGGTATCTTAGCATTCTTTTCAGAAGGCTTAAGAGTGAATTTTGTGAGCATATCTTTTGATACTTTGTTCGACTAATGAATATTCCATCATCGAGTTGCTCGACTTGCAATCCTAGGAAATAATTCAATTCTCCCATCATGCTCATCTCAAACTTGCTTTTCATGAGATTTGCAAAGTCATTACAAAGTTTGTACTTAGATCCAAATAAGATGTCATCAACATATACTTGAACTAAGAGTAGTTTCCCATCATGATTTAAGGTAAATAAAGTTTTATCAACTTCACCTTTCTTGAAACCATTTTCCGTAAGGTACTAATAAAGTGTCATACCATGCTCTGAGCCTGCTTCATTCATACAGAGCTTCAGAGTTTATAGACCATTCTACTTTCTGAGGAAACTTCAAAGCTAGGTGGTTGCTCAACATAAACTTCTTCTGCAAGTTCACCGTTTAAGAATGCACTTTTGACATCCATCTGATAAGCTTTGAAATCTTTATGAGTCAAAAGGCTAGAAAGAGTCTTATTGCATCCAATCGCAACCGTGCATATGACTCGCCAAAATCTAAGCCTTCATTCGGTAAATCCTCGCAACCAATATTGCTTTGTTTCGTTATTTCACCAGATTCATTCATCTTGTTTCGAAACCCATTTAGTTCCAATCACGTATATTCCTTCTATAAATGGAACTAGTTTTAACTTTGTTTCTCTCAAATTGATCCAACTCTTCTTGCATTGCGTATATCCAGCCTTGGTCTCCTAATGCTTCTTCTATATTTTTAGTTCATTATTCGAGATGAAACATCCAAAGAGAGAGTTAGCATTTTCACTATCGCTTCCTAGTCCTAACACCGATTAATCGTCCAATTATATCCTTTGTAGGATGATCTTTGATCCATCTCATCATAGGTTTAGTGCTAGTAGGATCAATATCTAAGTGATCTGAATGTGAATCACTAAGATTTTGATTTGATACTTTTTCAGTATCTGAGATATCTGACATATGGGAAATGTCATTGATATCTGACACCTTTTCAGTGTTAGAGATATCTGAAACATGCATTTCAACATTCTTATTTTCAGATACCTCTTCATGATGAAGGTTCTCAGTAACTTGTTCCATTTCTGGAAAACTCATAGGAAATTCCTCATCATGTCTGTAAGACATCTTGTTGTTACTAGGCTTTTCAAGCTTTTCTACGTCAGAGTCATCCTCACTTTCCATAATGATGTTTTTCCTTTCTGAGGATTCTTCTTTAGAATCCCTCAGTAATAATTCTTTGAACCTTTCTGAGAGTTCATCAATAGGAGGTGTTTTCTTATTTCCTTCATATAATACAACATGAACTGATTCTTCAATTTTCTTTGTTCTTTTGTTGTAAACTCTGTAAGCTTTGGCTGCTTGTGGAATAGCCAAGAAAACACCTTCATCTCGCCTTTCGTTGAAATGTTCTCGATAATCTTTCCCATTGTTTAGAACAAAACATCTACAACCAAATACTCTCGATGTTTGATATTAGGGGTCTACCAACCAAGATTTCATAGGAGTCCGCCATGGTGTTTGTTTATCAACATCTTTCCGAGTGTAGTAAGTCGTGTTTACAGCTTCAACCCAATAAATTTCACTTATTTCAAAGGTCATCTAGCATTGTCCTTGCAGCCTTCTTTAAGGGTTCTGCTTTTCCTCGCAACACCATTTTGTCGAGGTGTTCTTACAGAGGAAAGTTGGTGTTGTATACCTTGCAGTACAAAACTCCTTTATGTAATCGATTGACAAACTCAAGACTATGGTCTGCTCGATTGCAGATACCTTGTCATTTTTCATGACTTCAAGCTTTTTCAAAGAAGTTTGGTATCTCCACCTCGCATCGATTTGTGTTTCGTAAAGACAACCCAAGTGAATCTTGAGAAGTCATCTACAACAACCGCATTCATACTTCTTTCCCGCATAACTAGTTACGATGATTCAAATAGATCCATATGTAAAGTTGCAAAGGGTCTAACACTAGAGTGTCCGATTTTCGACTTGAAAGAGATCTTAGATTGTTTCCATCCGACAAAGTGTAATGTATACCATCCTTTCCGAAGATGTTCGAAGACCAACCACTAACTCTTTTCGCAAGTCTATTCGTAGTTTTGAAGTTCAAGTGACTCATTCTTTGTGCCATAACCAAGGCTCTTCCTGTGACCAGATTGACTTACCATGAGACATTCTTCAACAGGCAGATGCCCAATCGGCAACATAAAGACCGCTTTCCGACCAACTAAGACCTGCGCTTGACTCATTGTCAATTAGTTTGCAGATTTAGCTTTGAATTTTATAGTAAAACCCTTGTCGCAAACTGCTCATGCTAAATAGATTATATTTCAAATCCTTAACATGTAATACGCCGCTGATTGTTAAAGTCCCCAATTTGACGCTACAAATCCCGTAGAGGGATTTAATTCTCCAAAGAAATATGATATCCGGTCCGTGTTGCAAGCTTTGTAATCAACCAGATTTGCTTGCTCCGTCATGTGCTTTCCGTGATCCACTATCAAATAGCCATTGTGCTTCGTCCAGAGGCATTCGCATACAACTAGAAACAGGAGATTAGGTTCTCATATCTTTGATGGAACCGCTAATTAAAGTTCTTCAAAGAGGAATCCATTTTGAATGAATTCCTTTGAAATATGCTTTTGTCCGACAGAACGTAAGGAGGAATTCTTTTGAATGAATGTTATCATTAGTAAGAATTATTTTCTTCCTCGTGTGTTCCTAGGTGCTCCATATGATGCTTTCAGATACCTATCAGTTTCGAGTTTGCTTTTCAAAGAACTTTGCCTTCCTCATGCATTTCTTCCGCCCTGCATTCAGATTTTCAGCTTGATTTAACTTCCACTTCGATAATTGCTTTGATCAATTCTAGCTTTTAGTTATCGTTTTGCCTCGCTTGTACTCATGAGCAAGTTGTTTTCCGATGCCTTGTAGCCAATACTTTTCGAGTACTTGAAGCTATCTCGAGATCTTTTCTCAGAATTTTGCTCCTCGTTGATCCAATTTCTTTCCGTAAAAGTGACATGGGAGAATTTGCCACCTCGCAATTCTACCTTTTGAGAGACATAGCACCGTGGTGTTTACACTTTTAGTGTTGTGTTTTTTCGTAGACGCATCTAACAGCTTTGTTTTTGACTTGTTTTTCCCACAAAGGTTTAGTCGAATCGCTTTCCTTTGTCAACAATCTATGTCTTTTCACCGATACTATAGATTGTATGGGAATCGCCTTTCAAAGTACTTACAAATGTTCTTTTCTCCTTACTCTTATTCAGAGTGATAGAACTGTCTGCAGTATTCAAATTTCAAGTCCTTTCTTTTCAAGGATCTCTTAAGTAAGATTGTACTTCAAAGAAGAGTGTCACTAGCTTTGCATAAGATTGAAAAGATAATTCTTTCTTCGAGTTCCTTGTTTTAAAGAAGATCTTCATAATTCTTTCAGAACTCACCATTGCTTTTTCATGTGACTTTTCTTTCGATATCCGAGCTTTGAGAGATGCATTTTCAGATTCTTTTCTCGATTCTTTAACTAATTGAGAATTTTCCTTTCAAGAGAATTCTTTCTTCTTCAAGGTTTTCGCTCTAGCTCGGATCATTAGAAATTCTCTTCATAGATGTCAAGTTCTTTCCGAGATTTTCTAGATTTTTATTTCCTCTTCATCACTTTCATAAGTGTAGCAAGAAGTATGTGTTACCTCATCACCATAAGATGCTTTTCTATGTTGAGATGTCCGTCCACAATTTCAAAGAACTCCACACATTTCATTCTTCTCGAGGTCAAGTCGATTATATCATGAGTAACTCCACATAATTCGGTGATGGTAAGGTTGAGTCATCCGAATTGTCATCTTCGTAATCTGCCTCAACGCCTAGAGCATCCATTGAATTTGATTTTCCGCCTTTCTTCGCTAACAAAGCTTTCGGCTTCTTCAAGATTCTTCTATCTTTCTTGTCGCTCTTAGTTTGTCGAGGCGTGACAATCCTTCTTGAAGTGTTTCGGATAATAGAAACAGATATCGCTTCCAATTTCGCTTCCTCAAGACATGATGCTTTCGAAATGGCTTGTTCAATGAAGCTTTGCATATTTTTGTACCGGTGGTAGTTTGAGCCTAGATGCTTTTTCACTTTCTTCGCTTTTCTTCTCAATTTCTCGACCGACAAATTTGCTCATTTGCTTTGCAGAAGAGCATCCTCGCCTCCTCCTTGCTTTTCTTCTTTCAAGTTCCTCGAGTAACTAGAGCAACATTCGCAACTTTTCATTGTTTGTTCTCTCCGAATTGTCTCATAGTCAACAAGAGTAAGATGAGAGAAAGTTCCATCGAGTGATATTCGCATACCTTGGTTAAAATAAAAGAATTTAGTATGCTCCTCAAAGGTTAAGACTTATGACAATAGTCTTAATCTTCTCGCATCGAGAGTATCTATTGCTTTCCCCAAGTGCCATATCACTCATGAGAGTGGTAAACCCGAAATCAAGTTCTTCCGTAGTTTCAAGGGACCTTGTTTGAAATTTTGAAATTTCAACTTTAGAACTTCAACTTGTTTTCCTTGGTTTTCTGCCCGCATGTATTTCTTCAATCACCGCCGTGCAACTTCTCGCTTAACCCCTACGCTATAATCGTATGTGCTCGTGTTGATCCGATGATGATGTTACGAGCTTGACCATCCAGACGATTCCTCTGCATCTTCCGATGTCCAGAGTTCTCTGGCTTTGGTTCAGAATAACTCGACTAGTAGTTCTTCCACTAGTCGACGATCTGCTTGTGAAGATCCTTCGCTTGATCTTCGCTCTTCCACTTGAAACCTCCATGACTTGCTTAAGTTGTTGAATGACTATCGGGCCATTCTTTATTACTTCGATCATCTCGCCACTTATGGCTTCAAGGTGGAGCATCATGTTATTTTTCCATTTCTCGTAGTTCTCGGTTTGAGAACAGTGCAAAATCACTCGTAGACATACCGCACACTTAACACACAAATTAAATAGTCCTCAATAGTGGACAAAGTTCCTTCACCTATCTGGGATCTAGGTTCAAAGGTATAGGTGAACCTCCGCCTGATACCACTTGTTGGTCCAGATAACGCAAAGTAAAAGACCAAGGGGGGGTGAATAGTCTTTTAAAGAAAGTCTTTATAACCGGACACCATAATCTCCCTCATAACCATTACATTGAGAGCTTCCAACTCTCACTTGAGTAAAGTCTCTTACCGGATTGACTAGGGCAACCCGGATATCCCGCTCTAACCCCCCCCACTTAGCCCTTTCAGGTACTCAAGCACGGACAAGTGGTACTTCGGACCTCAAGTTGGAGGTGGGATCGAGTTCAAGATATTTGTAGTGGTTTAGTCAGTTAGTGTTCGAGGTTTACCCCTCAACATTTTGGCGCCGTCTGTGGGAACCGAACATCTGTGTTTCGATTGAACCGATGGCGAGAACGAGACGAACGGCGAGGGCTGGTACTACAGGAGTAAGAACCCCTCCACCGCGCCCACGGGGACGTCCGCCCACCCGGGGACGCAGGGCTACAGCGGCAAGAGGAAGATATCCAAGTGAGGGACGCACATACCATCTGCCCTCGGATGAAGGTGGCACGAAGCCCGGCAGGTTTCAAGGTCCACCCGCAGGTCAACAATTCACCATGCCTGATGGACGCACTGTCCGCACTAACGACCTCGGACTAAGCGAGATGCAGTTCGACAGGCTGCTGACGATCATTCAAGGGTGCCTAGGATCCAACAACGCTCCTCCATAGCAAGTTACTCCGCCAGTGGTTACGCCTCCTCAGGTAGAGCCAAGATTGTTCAGAACGGCAACGCCTAATCCAAAGAGAGATTAGAGATCAAGAACTCCTAAGATTTGCGAGATCTATTGGACATGCGGGCCTCAGCTTCTCAAGTCCGAGGGGAAGGAAGCCATCATGGGAGGAGAGAACGCCAAGATGGGAACAATAGATATCCAGAAGCTCCACTGCCAGTGCCTCCGAGAGATAGGGATCAAGTGGCAGAAACTATCCCAAGAGTCCGCATAAATGAACTTCCCGCGGATGTTGCCATGCATCCGAGGACAGGGGAGATCATGACGGCAGACGAGATCTATGCCCAGCAAAAAGCTCTGGAAGCTCAAATTTTAAGCCTCGGACGTTTTGTGAAAGCCCACGAGCAGATAACTACCAGTGCACCAAACCCCCTGTGCGACAGCATCATGAGAGAGAAGGAGAGAAACTGAAACTCGGATCAAGTGATCCCGAACTTGGAATACTACTATGGGGACGCTTGTCCCTTGGGTCACCTAACAAGATATAACAGCAAGATGGATTCCAAAGGGATGAGCGACAACACGAAAGCTCTCACCTTCTCATCCACTCTCTTCGGGACTGCCATGGATTGGTATACCTCTTTGCCAAACAAATCAATACAGTCATACACGGATCTGTCTTCCAAGTTTTTGGCGCGATTCGGGAAGTCAAAAAGGAGAAAACGTACTGTGGAACATCTGGCAGGCGTTATACAGGGAGAGCACGAGGACCTAAGGACTTTCTTGGATCGATTTCACACGGAGGTTCTTCGGGTTGAGTCACACAGTATTAAAGAACGGGTCCGACACCTGTATGCTAATACTCTCAACTCGGAACTCCGAAGAAAACTCTTAAGCCAAGAGGTAAGAAGTGAAAAGCATCTGGGAGACATCTGTGAAGAAGTGATGTATGGAGAAGAATACAGGAGGAATGTTCCGGTGAGAGCCAGCTCCAAGAAAGCAAAAGATCCGTTGAAGCAAGACCAACGCCCGATAAAGTTTGATTCGAGAAAGGATCAAAGAGATAGAGGTTTTCACAGGGAAAGAAGTCCGCCAAGGCGATATGCGGACTATACCCGGCTCAATAGACCAAGATCCGACATCTTGGCAACTATTGTTGAGAAGAAGCTGGACGTCCAATGGCCGAAGCCCCCTCACAACGGCCGAAAGAGCAAGAATGCAAAGGGCTATTGCAAGTTTCACAAGTGTCGTGGACACGAAACGGACGATTGCATTCAGTTGAAGACAGAAGTGGAGCACCTGATAAGGGATGGAAAATTGAAGGAACATATCTATAAGGACGAACCTGCACAATAAGATAGAACAGAGCGAAGGAGAGAGGAGAGGATGACGGAACCACCGCTCCACTCATTGCCTCTGCCCCCTCCGCCAGCCGACTATCCACCCCGTCTGGACCAACGTTCTTACCGATATACTGATGACATCGAAATGGAAAATGCCCCATACAGCGGGGTGATCAACATTATTGCGGGAGGACCAACGGAAGGAGATAGCAGGAATGCAAGGAGCGACCACAAAACCTCCTAACAATGACCGAAAGATATGCTAATCCGCAATCCCGCACTAACACCATATCTTTTGATGACAAGAAATTCCTCCTCCATAGGGGAGAAGACATCGAAAACCCGGATGTTCCCGGTGGTCTCCTCGACCATCAGAACTTACCGAGTGAATAAGATCTTAGTTGATACCGAAGTTCCTCAACATCATCTCTAAGAGGACGCTGATCGATGGAATTGCAGAGTCCGATATGGCAGAGTGCACACCTCCATATTAGGATTCGGAGGAGGAACCGTATGACCTCTCGGAAGTGTCATGTTACATGTTTCGCTCGGCACCTGTTGAGGGTGTAACTCCCCAACTACTTAGATTTATTTTAACTCCACTAATGGGTGCCAAGGTAAGAAGCTCCTTGCTAGGTAAAGACCAATGCATAAGAACCAGCGACCAACTACTTCGGTAGGGACCTGCACACTTGAGTGGGAAGTGCGCTTGCTAAGTGTCAAACCGATGAGACTTTACTCGAGAGTGATCAAGATCAACTCAGATAATGCCTGGATTGGGGTCGTGATGTGACTTGTAAGATGACTTACTTGATCTTGGGGATGTGTGCCTTTTATAGGCTATCATCAAAATGGAGGGGTTGCTAGGATTGCGCCATGTGTACGGCCAGGATTGAGCCACCAATGCTAATATGAGGCCCATAGCCCAACAATGAAGCTTTAGCCCATGCCATCTTGGGATTTAGGGGTAGTTTGGTCATTATTGGGAGAGTTCTTGAGGATGTGACTAGTTCTGCCGAGTTCCCAGGTTCGGAGAGATGGGTCCGGACGATTATATTTGGTTGTCAGCTGAGGAAGTTCTCCTCGTCCAACTCTTCCGATTCGAGCTCCGGTTCGACATCTCACTCTTTGGTGCCCATTTGCTTGGTTGCTTTATGAGATGGTCATGCTGGATCCGAGTTGACATCCGGATCGGAGTCCTTGGGTCGGAGAGGGTACTGACTTAGCACTATGCTCCTTTCCCAGAGAGGCTCGGACCAAGGTGGGTCGGACCTATGGTTCCGGTCGGCCTCAGGTCCAAATACTTCGCCCCTTTCTTTCAATGTGGGTCGGACCATGGTCGGTCCGCCGATCGGACCGCTTCTAACCAAAGTGTCTCGGATCCATTCGATGACTTGGGATGCCTTAGGATTCGCTCAGGTCCTTTATGACGGATTGGACATATTTCAGATCAACATATGTCCCCCTAGTTTCCAAGTATCTTAGTAGAAGATAGTGGAACTATCGCTTGGGAAGTCTGAAGAAGGATCCGCTCTTCACCCAATCCGCCTAAACGAGTTGAAAAAGGTGTAATTCAGATTGTAGGTTAATCGACTTAGTCTCTCTCTGCTTTCTTTTTTTCTAAAACATCGCTGCATTCGAGGGCTGGTCCAAGGGCAACGGCGAAGAAAAGAAAAAGGGTATTTGTAATCGAGACTAAGTTTAGGCTCCAACATCGGTAGTGTACCTTTGATGAGCTACTATGGCGACCGTAGTGCGGTCCCATCCGAACCAACCTCGTGGTCAAGAGAAGGTCCGGCGTAATCGCCGAGTAAACGAGGTTCCTTGTGTGGGCAAATTATGTTGGATCGATAAGCCGCTAGCGTCCGAGAAGAGTATATCTGAACTCGTGGTTGTCTCGCCCGAGAGAGGGAGAGTTGTTGTATTCATCTATCCAAGAGGTAAATTTGTTGTACCAATTCATTTCACTTGGTAAAATTGTACTATGCCGTTGATGATTTTTTATCTACGATTGAGAGTTAATCCCAAAAATCGGACGGTTGAGTTCCTAATATGACCCTCTATAAATAGAGGGGTTGCGTTCATTTGCGCACTGCTTAGAGAGAGAATTTTGCATTCGAGTGTATCCGGGCGACTACCATCAATCCAAGCGAAGCGAGAGATCCAAGCACGATTGCATACGGCCAAGGCATTTATCTAATCATCCGAGTCCAAGTAAGTTTACTTGTCTCGCCTTATCATTTGTCTGCATTGTTTTCTTCTAGTTGCTCGGATGCATGCTTATGATGTATTATCGCTCTAATACTCCATACATTCTCAATGTTGACTAACGCCAATCAAAGATCGCATCGACCAACTAACTTCGCTCGGGAAAGCCAAAGGTGTTGGCTATAACCCACCACTTTAATATATATAAACGACCTCTGACCGCCATCTTAAAGCTTACTTAAATTGCTTTCCTTTCCCTAGTATGTCCGAGAGTGATAGCCAAAATCGATCCGAGGTCGAGGGATATGACCAAGCGATATCTTTAACCGATAGCTCCGAGGAAATTGAGATCGAGATGACGAAAGTAATGGAGGTGGAACAAGCGCCCATCCGAAAGCCGGAAGAGCCCGAGGTAAGTTCCTTACTTGTTAGTTATTCCGATCCCGGTCCTCCGAGGCGCTGGATTACCCGCGAGTGTCCCATGTGCGTGTTATTGAAGCGCAAGAGACAAGTTCATGAGTTATAGGAACTCGCCGTCGGCCTGCCGCCAAGAATCCGAACTTCTGGTAGAGATCCGATCCTTAATTCGCAACCTTGGTTATAATTTTAGGAGTAATCCTAATCGAGTCCCGTTCGTTCCGGATCCGCATGCGCCAATTATCGAGGAAGTTCATGATACCTAAGCACCTCCCAATTTGAGCATCTTCAAGAGGGTGAGGAGGATCGTGCAAGTCGCCAGGCTCTTCGCACCGTCAGAGTTAGCGTCCTCATCCGAGGAAGATGAGGCAGAAGAAGGTGTGCAAGCCTAAGATTCTGGTTCCGAGGCGGAAGAAAGTGTAGAGCTATCCGCCATATGCTCCGTGGAATCACTGGCAAGGTGGCCGAGTCGGCAGATGGCCGAGGAAGAGCGTCCGAGAGGCCGAGGAAGGGTGAGGACGATTCCAAGTAAAGTTCCCTGCCTAAAGACGAGGTCACTCACCCCGATCCGGAGGGCGAGTTGAATGAGGACGGCATTTTGCCTACTTGGCCTCAACCATCCGAGCCGAGGAAGTGGATGAGTCTTGAGGGATATGAACCCGAGTGTGTGGAGATTCTCGCCCTGACGAGTCTCATGCTTTTATAATCCTCCTGCTATATGTGTTCATGAGATAAGCTCCATTGCGGATGGCGCCTCAGACGTCTGAAGTTTCGAGATCTTGAATAGCATGGTCGAGTCCGCACTGCATCATCCCCAACTCCTCGAAATCATGTGCTTCGGAGTGTTATGTAAATATAAAGGCATCCCGCCACATTCGATAATTTTCAGAAATTATTCAACATAAGTGTAAGTAATAGGAACGCATGGTTCTATACGTCTCGATGTCGCCAGCGAACACGCTTTTGTCAACCCCGCCCTCGCTGGGAATCCAATGGTTCAAGAGGTACATTTTTTTCCGTCCGCTCAAGCCCCGCAATCCAAGCGGAGAGGGCCAAGTGGCAATTTGAGAGGAAATTCTTCCGAGGAAAGTCGCCAAACCGAAGCCACCTGCCCGAATGTCCCCATGGATGCAAGCGCCCATCGAGTCAAGAGTCGGAAAAGTACTTCTTCCGAGGGCTGATATGTCACCGCTTACTTGGCCGGGCTTGTCCGAGCCAAGTTTTTGTGACAATATGGAGGATTTGAGTAAGTGGTTTCTCTCTAACTCGTTGGTTGTCCGATTCGGTTTGTCGACTATGTAGTTACCATTTGTAGATTCTTTGTATTTTGCAACTCATTGTGATTCGATGTGCAGCTTTTTGGTTCGAGTATACGGCGTCGACTATGCGGAGTTGAAGGCCAAGAAATGTCAGGTAACTAAGGAGATGGCAGAGGGTTCCTGACCCAAATTATCAAGACTTCCACCGCATTCCGGCGGAAGAGCCAAGAATGCTGCCGTGTTCCGAGTGGAGGAGTCTCGAGAGTCAGCCATGCGAAGAGGCCCAAACTATCCCTACCCCGGACAAGGGTAAGGTGGTTGCCCAAGGGCTCGAGGAAGCCTCCAGATCCGTGTCTCGAGATCCCGCCACGGATCGAGCGCCGCACTGGAAAGCGCCTCAAGGTCCGAATCCTCCCGCCAAGAAAGGCAAGGAAAGATGAGCGAGGCGCCCGAGCCGGATTCGATGTCAAGTTGTTTTACCGTTGTCGCCTTGAGTTGAGCGGATTTCGAGTTGGTTGCCACTCAACGCAAGGTAAGTAAGTGTTTTGTTAGTTTGTTATCTTCGCGATTCGAGATATCTAAACGCTTGTGATATCTCATTTTAGCTTGTCACGCCGCGGAAGCATGCTCCTGGTAGCCGCCGAGGGCTACCTAGAAGAGGATTTGCCAAGGCCGAGGTCGCCGGTGATTGAAACGTCCCGCTGAACAAAGACTTGAGCGCTAAAGAAGGCCATAGTCATAAACAGAGGCCGAGTCGAGACGCCAAGATGAAAAGTGCCATCCGATCTTTGGAAACCGACTTGAAAGTGCACCAAGATAGTTTGACGAGTTCGTGGTGTCTCTGACTTTCAAGGATATGATGTCGAAGAGCTTCGGGGTCCCATAAGGGTCGCCAAGATTTCCTTGATTCGACTCGCAAGTTTTTGTTCGAGTCGGCATGACGAGGCCCGGCCAAGACGGGTTCGATGCACTGTGGACCAAAGGCCGGAGGAAGGGTTGATACCGGATGATCGCGACTTGGAGGCCGAGGGAGGTCCGCCTTTAAGAATGGAGACGGATCGACTTTGTTCCCGGAGGGTGTCTTGGACGAAGACCCGCCAAATGTGAATTTGTGGAGTCGGTCTCATGACGAGTCGAAGGCAAGAAGTACAATCATGGTGGTCCAGATCTCCCACCCTTCGCCCCTCGGTGCTTATGTCCAAAGGTTTTCATTCCTTCGAGGATCACTGAACACAACCGAGACCTGGCCGACTGTCTGGGCTCGTTTCGTGGCTTCGATCCGACCTAGACTTGATGCAACAATGTCCGCCTTCTTGAAAGAGGCCGAGGCTGAGAGAACGGAGGTTAGCCCAGTGCCAACAAAGAAGGTCAAGCGCCCGAGAAGGATACGGGGTCCGCCTTGCCTCAAATTAGTTCGTCCGAGCGGCGATAAAGAAAGACGGGTATGCCCCGGTTTTTGTAGTAGTGCCTTCGGCCTAACAAAGAATGTTGTCCTTTTGCTCGCCATCTTTGTTGTAAACATATACTTGTCTTGATGAATGTTGTTGGTTCGGGCCCTTCGTGGCTCGGAACTATTTTTGTCACCGGAATGCTAATGTTGTCGGTTCATTCTGCGCTTAATGTCGCATTTCTTAGTAACTCATCAACTCTCGTGAATTCGATAGTGGGTTCGACCTTGAGATTCATACCGCTGTAACGCTAATTTCACCGATGCAAATTCTCCTTTATGGTCTTGGGGACGATCAACCATTGTGCCCATCCGAATCGGAATCTTTAATAGAGATGAACCGATCACGAACGGTTCGGAGCCACGCCTTAGAGTGACAATGCGTTTTAGAAAGAGAATTTCCTCAGATCGTGACAAGTAGTGACGATTCTGGACGTTGACTTGGTGTGTTTTCCCGAGTCACAGACTTGTGAGATAGTGAAAAGATGATCATCATTAAGCATGTGGTGACTCTATACGTAATCACAGCTTGCTTCGGATGTTGTTATGTCACCTTAGCTTGATACGCTCGAGTGAGTAACTTTGTCAATGTGCCCATCCGTATGGATGGATTATCGTCAGCCAATGGAAGTCAAGAGCTGTGCCCATGTTCGCCCAAGCCCATCTCCGTAGCTAGTCGACATGTGTCCGCTTCTAATTGGTCCTCTCTTTCTATATATACCCTCGCTTTAATGGCTTTTCATTAGGACATTTTCCCTTTATAGTAACTAAAGGTCCGGAGCTCGGGTCCGAGCGGCTGGTGAGCATGTTTATGCCATCACTCTCGCGTGTGGTCTTGTCCCCAGGGTTTCTCCGATGCTTCGGAAGTCTACCCGGGTTGGTTTACGGTGAGAGTTTTGGAAATTAAATTGTTTCTAAAGCCAGCCTCGGATCTTCGAGGATACGGTCCGTACCGAGTGAGGCCTGAAATCTTTGCCAATCAAGTCCTCTGATCATCAGGCTAATCTTCTTTCTCCGGGGTTGTGGTCTATATTCGTGACTTTTAGCCCCGGAGAGGTAGATTAGCTGGATGGTTTGGGGATCTTCAAATAGTTGTTTTTGAACCTTAATGCATCCGAGGCATTCCGCTCTGGGTATGTGCCCGGGGCATAAGTCGTTATAATTGGTTTGTAGAATCCTTCCAAGATTTCGTGGTTCGGCCGTAAAACCGCCGAGATGTTGGAAGGCTTTCTACCAATCCGCCGTGTCTAGTTGTTCGCTTTCGGATTGAGGGAGATGTATCCTTTAGTAGGTCTTTAGCTCGCCCTGAAGATACGATCCGAGCGCTCGGCTCGCTTTGTTTGGAGTCGGATCATTGGGGACTTCCTAAGTAACCTTTCGGTGACTCGCTTGTCTTACACCTAAGGTCTTTCGTCCGAGCAATGCCTTTGTTAGGAGTTGCTCCAGAATTGAAGGCTCGAGGGAGCGATTTGCACTCGGACGGAGTTCGACTATGCTTGGCCTTGTTGGGACTTGACCAACGGAGCCTCAGAGTGACTTGGTTAATCCGACTATCCGGTTGGTCGCCTTCCAAATACTCAACTGGATGTGTTTATAGTATTTGGTAAGAGGCGATCCGGATTGTTATAGTGCTTCTTGCTTACTTTGAGCTCTCTTCGCTCGTGGTGATGAAGTATCCTTTCGAAGCATTGAATGGCCTCGCTTATCTCGTCTACCGTTGTTAGTCTTTAGATCGTCCAAGGGGCTTCAAATCTTGTCAAGAAGCAATCAAAGTTGATGGTGGAATTCTTCTTCCTTCGAGCGCCTACGATAAAGTTAATAGTGCTCGACGGTTTGGTTCAAGAGACTGTGGTTAATTAAGAAGCTTTATTGTAGAAGTAGAAAAGAGATAGAATAGGAGCTTGTTTTTGTAAGCTCGATTAGGCTCTTCGACCTCGACTTTGTAATTCAGACTCGCTTTTAATAAAAGCGATTTGCCTTTGTCAAGGTCGGACACTCTTGATTGTGTTAATCCGATCCGGATCAAGGCATGATCTAGTTTCGATCGAGTAGTTAAATATCTTCATGGCCTGCTCAATCATGAGATTCAAGGACATGATTATTAACAATGTTTATGAAATCACAGCTTGTATTGATTTGACTAAGAATTACAACTTGAGGGCTTCGAGGCCTTTTCAAAAACAAACACAAAAACAGATCGACAAGATAAAGGAAGGTGACATGCTACACACTCCTTCTCTAAGTGTAAAACTTTTGAGATTCTCGCATTCCAAGTTCTCTTCAAGGCCCGCCTTGCTCATCTTCTAGTTCAAAGCTTCCATTAACTCTTGCCCTCAAAGAATTTTGTACGCCCTTCCCACTGGGCTTAAGTTTCCCACATGACTTAGTATATCGGCTCTTCCGAGGACTAAGTCTCCAACTTGTATGTCCTTGGGAAAGACACGCTTATCAGAAGCTCGAGCGGTGGCTTGGTACCAAGGATGTTGGCCAATGCCTTATCGCGCTTGTCTTCAAGGAGCTCAAGGTCATAGATCCTTGCGATCTCATTATCAACTGGGTCAGACATCGATTCTCTGGTTGCCACCACCGCCTCCGGGGATGACCGCCGGATCCATAGACCGTGGAGAAAGGTGTTTCAGGTGGCGGGCCGCTGCTCGATGCGCCTAAAGGACCGCGCCGAGATCATCCGCCTAACCGCCTTGGGAAGTTCTCAACCTTTTCTCCAAAATTTTGACTATGGTCTTGTTGGTGGTTTCACCCACCATCGCTTGGGGTGGCCAATGGAAGTAAAGCGTTGTTCTATTTTGAAGGACCGGCCACCTTCGCCTCAACCGTAAAATTGTGCTCCATTGTCCAAACTAGCACTGTGGAGTCCAAACCGGCAGATGATGTTCTTCCATGAATGTCCAACCTCGCTTCGTGATGGTTGACATCGCTTCAGACCCACTTAGTGAAGTATTCCACCGCCACTATCAAGAACTTCTTGATGTGTTCTCGCGAAATGGACCAACTATGTCTATGCCCCATTGATCAATGGGCATGCTATGATTGACGGAATCATAGGGTTGGTCGGGCGGTGTGGTATGTCAGCATAGTATCGGCCTTCACAAAGGCGGCAATGTCAAGATCTATGTCAATAGTCGCCAATAGTATCCTTGCCTTATGATCTTTTGCCAAAGTTCTTCCTCCGTAATGATTTCCACAACTTCCTAAGTGATTTCTTCCATCACGCTTTTGCCTCTCGAGGATCTAGGCACCTCATGTGAGTTCCGTCAGAGGATCTTTTGTAGAGATCTTCTTCCGTAATAAAGTATCTAGCTCGACATTGAATCTTTCGCCTCTAGGATCCATGTAAAATACCATCCTTGAGGTAACGGAATATATCACCATCCAGCTTTTCTGCTCAAGAGAAGCATCCGTCTGCTGGGTTTGCCAGGAGGATTCCGCTGGTCATTAGGATGACACTTCGTGTCCAAAGCTCCTAAGGCCGAGGCGCATTTCGAGAGGGCCGGCTTTTTCATTCCATTCTCTCGTGAAATTGGTCAAGAGTAAATTCTTCAAAGTGCTCAACCTCTTTCTTGAGGAGCTCCAAGTATTTGATCATGTTAGGTCCTTTCGTGGTAAAGGACCCGAGAACTGGATTGTACGAAATGTAGTCCGTGGTAGCTTTGATCCTTTTTACCCAAGGGCTTTCGCCATTCTTAGGCCGGTGATAAGTGCTTCATATTCGCCTCATTGTTTGTCACCTTAAAATTGAGGGTGATGGCGATTTAGTGGCTCCTTCAGACTTTCAAGGAAAATTTATTCTCCCAACCGTCCGTGGATGATCCGCCCACTTGTAATGTTCAACATTCTTTGTTTCTTTCCTTACCTCCAAGTGGGAGTGAGTGCTTTCAACCTCTTGCTTCTTGTCAAGATGCGCTTGTCGAGGTATTGAGTTCTTCGTCCAAGAGAAACATGTGCCTTACTCTCAAAGGAATCATCCATAGGTTGGTGATACTTAGTCATAAGCTCGATGCTACCTCTTTGTGTCTCTTCCGCTTCTTTCTCTCCACTTGATTCCTTGATCCGGCTATCACCACATGACTAGCCTTTTCCGGGAGTTTTCGCTTCTTCTTCTCCGGATAGTCTACTGAAGTCGGCCGTAACTTGCGCTTTCTTGTGGATGGGGCTTGATACCTAATATCATATTCACTTAGCTCAATAGCCCATTCGACAAGCTGCCCCGACCGATCCGTTTGTCCAAGACATGTTTGAGTGGCTCATTTGTAAGGACCACAATCCGATGCGACTTGAAGTAAGGCTTCACGCGGCAAAGTAAACTAGTGCAAGGCGAGCTTTTCAACCTTGACATATCCGGCCTCGAGTGCAAGGGCTTTGCTCAAGTAGTAAATTGGTAAATGCTCGTTGTCTTGTATCCGCATCAAGATGTAACTCATTGCTTCATCAAGGTGGCCAAATAGAGGTAAAGAGTTTCACCTCCATGGTTTAGATGTAAGGGCGAGAGGAGATACTTTTCAAGTTTTCCAGGCCTCTTCACACTCCTTTGTCCACTGAACTTAGTTCCTTTTCAGAAGATCTTAAAGAAGGGAAGGTTCTTCTCGGATCTTGAGAAAAACGGCTCAATGCCATCACCTTCCTAGAAGCTTCAACTTCATCGATACCTGGGTCAGGTAGATCTACGATTGCCTTTATTTTCTCCGGTTAGCACCGATGCCTCTTTCGTGACCATGTAACCAAGGAATTTTCCTCCTTTCACCCCGAAGTGCACTTTTCGTGGTTCACCTTCATTCAGATTTCGAGAATAGAAAACAATTGTTAAGGTGTTCGACGTGTTCCTCTTCGCCTTGCTTTTCACAAGCATGTCATCCACATAGACTTCCATGGTTTTTCCCAATTCTTCCTTGAACATCTTATTTACCAAATTTGGTAAGTAGCTCTGATTCTCGAGGCCAAAGGGCATGACCTTGAAGCAATAGACTCCGCCGCAAAGAATGCCGCTTTCGATGTCTTCGAGCCATCCTAATTTGGTAGAAGCCTTGATATGCGCCCATGAAGCTTAGAAGCGCACATCCCGCAGCGGAATCAACCACCGGTCTATGCGTGGCAATGGATAAGGATCCTTTGACAAAATTTGTCGAGTCTAGTGAAGTCATTGCACATTCTCCACTTTCCCGAGCTTTTTCGACGAGGACCACGCTATGCACTCCAATCGGAGTATCCGACTTCTTCGATATGACCCGCTTTCATCAACTTGTCAACCTCCCGCTATGATAGCATCCTCAACTGTCCAAAGTCTTTCCTCTTGTCGGATGTGCTTGATCATTGATCCATGTTCGCATTTGAACCGCGATCCTTAGGTCTATCCCCTTGAGATCATCTATGCTCCAAGAAGATGTCGCGATTGTCACGAAGGCAAGCCGATGAGCTTCACTCTACTCGACTCATCTTCGCTCCAATCCGAGTTGTTTTTTCCGAATTTCCTTCACCACTGGACCTCTTTCAAGGCTTCATGGGTTCTATTCTAGTCGCTTGGGGAACTTCTCTCAGAGCGACCCAATACCGATTTCTTCCTTTGGTGGTGTTAGAGTAATGGAAGAATGGCTATGAGGGCTCTTAGTGACCGAAAGGACAGAGTCAGGCCCTCTCCGTCGACATGATGTAGCACTCCTGTGCTTCTAACGCTGCCCATTTCTTCCCCACTGCTCGGGGTTGGAAACTTTACTGCTGTGTAAGGGAGAAGCAATTGCTCAATTGGTTAAGTCCCCAAGGCCCAAGATCACGTTATAGTCGAAGGTGCTATCTACTACCACAAAGAGGATAGTCTTGGTCACTTTTGTGAAAGGTGCCCATAGAGACTTGTAGGTATACTTCCAATGGGGCATACCATGCACCCTCCAAAACCTACCAATGAAGTGTATACTGCCCATATTGTATTTGCCCCACGTGCATTTGCTCCACGGTCCTTTCGATATGACATTCGAGGAGCTCTGTCGATTAGTACCTTGTCGACCTTGTAAGTGGCAATTACTAGAGAAACAACCAGAGGGACATCGGGTCCTCGAGATCTCCTCCACCGACGCTGGTGGGGGATCTCGCCATCGCCAAAGGTAATTGCATTTGTGCCTTCGTATCGGTGGACCGTAAGCTCTGTTGTTTCTCAAGTGTTGCATGTCCTTTCCCTTGCATTTCGCTTATCTCCTCTGGTCCTCCCGCAATGGCGCTGATAACTCCAATCGTAAGGGAGGTTCTCCATTTCAGATCTTCGCGTACCCTTGGTATCTTTGGGCATGCCGAGGTGGGATTCACCGGAGGTGGTGGTAAAGATCCCGCTTGAGGTCTCTAATCACACCGCTCTCTTCTCCGCCATTCTTTCTATGCCCGAGGGTTCTTCTTCACCGTGGTTCTTTCAACTTCCCACTTCTCACTAGTCTTTCGATTGCCTTCAATCGGATGCAATCCTCAACAAGTGACCTTTCCGCTAGGAACCTACATGAGTCTTTAGAAAATTTACTCTTCTGTCGCTTCCCGATGTGTTTAGGCCATCAGATATCTAAGTCCTTCTCAACAATAGAAGCCAAGATGTCGGATCTTGGTCTGCTGAGGCGAGTATACTCATGATCTCCTAGGTGGAGTTCTTTCACGAAATTCTTTCTCCCTCGAGATCTCCTTTTTGCTCGAACTTCCTCGACGAGGAGGGAGTTCGTCAGATTTGTTCTTTCCCTTCTTTATTCCTCGCTTTATCGGGACATTTCTTCTAATCTTCTCCATACAAGACTCCTTCGCAGATATCTTCCGTGTACTTTTCAAGGTGATTTCTTCTGGAAAGCTTCCTTCTAAGCTCATCATTATAAGTGTTAGCATATAGGTGTCGAACCCGCTTTTGATGCTATGAGGCTCACCGTCAGATTTCAGCTGGCTGGCCAAGGAAGGTTCTAAGGTCCTCATGCTCTTCTCGGATTATGCCCGCCAGTGCTCAACTGACCTCTTCCTTTCTTTTGCTTTCTCAAACCTTTTCAAGAAAAGGGAGGCGACGTCCGATAAGATCCGATGGAACCATTAGTAGTGAGGTCCACCAATCCATTGCTTCTCCAAAGAGTGTGGTGGAAAAGTTGAGAGCTTTCATGTTGTCGCTGAGTCCATTGCTTTACATCTTACTTTCAGATCTAGTAAGATGCCCTACAGGCAAATATCTCCATAGTAATGCTCAAGGTTTGGGATAACGCAATGGGTGCTTTCTCTCTTCCGATCTCATCACACGTAGGGTTTGGAGTTTTAACTACCACATTTTCATGTGCTATGACCATCTTGCTCAAGCTGGCAATTTTTGTTTCCAAGGCCTTCGTTGGAGGTAGATCCGCCACCGCGCCTTCACCAGCCTGGGTTGATAGCTACATCCGAGGAAGATCACCGATTGAACTATCGATGCTTTCCGCCATTTGATCTCTAGGCGCTTGTTGTTGAGCTCCTCGCCGATCGGGTTCCCACTTCGCTCACTCGTGGCACTTTTGGACTTCTCCTCGTTGTTCATGAGAAGCAATTCTTCTATTGAGAAGATGTCTCGTGTCTTCCGTTGAGCTTGTTCCCCAATTTTGTTGGATAGGACGGT
The DNA here is from genome assembly GCA_026545765.1 of Plantago major. Lineage (NCBI taxonomy): Eukaryota > Viridiplantae > Streptophyta > Magnoliopsida > Lamiales > Plantaginaceae > Plantago > Plantago major. Next base: position 61,218 of record JAIFAC010000085.1, read on the forward strand.
GCTCATTTCTTGATTGAGCGGGTTCACTTGCCTTGGGATCGTAAAGGGGTGGGCCGAGGAGGTCGGAGGTTGTTCGATCCAAAGAATCCTCAATAGTGGTGAGTAAGAGGCCAAACCGATTCTCATTCATCCCAACTCACTAGGACGAATGATCCGCCCATTCGAGGGTAAAGTTTCTTCGAGGAGGACCATGTGTTCTCGACGGAGGAACCCGCCCTTCGTCCCCAAGTGTCCGGATCTCATCGTGGATTAGTGGCTCTTTCCTCGCCGTAAGAAAGACTAGCGTATGGCCATCACTGATCATCTATTACTTCTTGTTGAAACTCTTGCTACCCCACCTCTTCTAGTGAGAGGTCTTCCCTTTGTCTTGAGCAAAGCGTATCAATGGCAAAGTATGCTAGTTCTTGTGGACCTTCTTGTTCTTGCCATTACTGAAGAGAACGGGACTTTTTGTAAAGATTCCCACAGATGGCGCCAAAATGTTGAGGGTGTAACTCCCCAACTACTTAGATTTATTTTAACTCCACTAATGGGTGCCAAGGTAAGAAGCTCCTTGCTAGGTAAGGACCAATGCGTAAGAACCAGCGACCAACTACTTCGGTAGGGACCTGCACACTTGAGTGGAAGAAGCTTGCTAAGTGTCAAACCGGGATGAGACTTTACTCGAGAGTGACTGAAGATCAACTCTGTATAATGCTCGGGATTGGGGTCGTGATGTGACTTGTAAGATGACTTACTTGATCTTGTGGGGATGTGTGCCTTTTTATAGGCTATCATCAAAATGGAGGGGTTGCTAGGATTGCGCCATGTGTACGGCCATGATTGAGCCACCAATGCTAATATGAGGCCCATAGCCCAACAATGAAGCTTTAGCCCATGCCATCTTGGGATTTAGGGGTAGTTTGGTCATTATTGGGAGAGTTCTTGAGGATGTGACTAGTTCTGCCGAGTTCCCAGGTTCGGAGAGATGGGTCCGGACGATTATATTTGGTTGTCAGCTGAGGAAGTTCTCATGCCTGTCCAACTCTTCCGATTCGGAGCTCCTGGGTTCGGACATCTCACTCTTTGGTGCCCATTTGCTTGGTTGCTTTATGAGATGGTCATGCTGGATCCGAGTTGACATCCGGATCGGAGTCCTTGGGTCGGAGAGGGTACTGACTTAGCACTATGCTCCTTTCCCGCAGAGGCTCTACCAAGGTGGGTCGGACCTATGGTTCCGGTCGGGCCTCAGAGGTCCAAATACTTCGCCTTTCTTTCAATGTGGGTCGGACCATGGTCGGTCCGCCTGGATCGGATCAGCTCGGTTTCACCAAAGTGTCTCGGATCCATTCGATGACTTGGGATGCCTTAGGATTCGCTCCTAGGTCCTTATGACGATTGGACATATTTGACCATGATTATGTTGGACAACATTTTTTTTTTGAATTCCGAAATATCACGACGGATAGAATCTATCCACCGCTATATTTAGCGACGGATAGAATCTATCCGTCGCTATATTTAGCGATGGATAGATTCTATCAGTCGCTAAATATTTTATCGACTAGTGACGAATTTGAAATTCGCCACTAATTCCACATCGTGAATTCCGCCACTAATTCCTACTATTTATTTCATATTAATCTATTTTTCGTAGTTCACCTATTTAATCAATATAATGTTCGATAAAAATTAATAATACGGAAAATGTTTCAATGAATAAAAAGTAATATTCGAGTCGAGAAATTATCCAAACAAGTGTAAATATGAAAAAATCCAACATACGATACATAACTAGCTATCGACGGGTGGTGTGGGTGATGAATCGACATGAATCGCCCATCTCAGAATCAAGGCGCTGCTTCTCCCTTTGTTCTTCGTGTCGCCCATCGGCCCCTTTGTTGCTCCATCTCGAAGTTAGCCGAGCAACCTGCTCGGACTCGCGATCGCATCTATTTCCGAGACTCGTCCTGTGTAAACCGGACGTCTGGATCATTGGATGATGATGAGGAGCACCCGGACCAGCCAGATGCAAACCGAGGCTCCCGAGTCCATATATTCGCCCTTTCGTCCGGGTTTGTCGACCTTCTAGAAGATGTTGTCAACTTGTTCACCGACAACACATCACCCGCCTGCCCTCCCCGCCGCCACCGAGCATCAACCTCACCAAATCGTAAATAGCAGATATCATGATCGCCATCGCTTTTAAAAAGTAACTTGTAATAGTGTACAAATATGAACTTTAAGCAACATAAACATACCAGAATAGACGAGGCCCGCAATGGTCCATACCCCGCCTTCCGCTGGCCTTCTTGAAGATGGCATACTGGATGTCACCTCCCCGTACACCGAATCAAACCAGATCTAGTCAACAATTGATCATCTACAAGTAATAGAGCAGAGACTTCATACATACACGTAATGCTAGATTGCAAAAACATATATACGCACCGATTAATAATAATCAGCGATGAGATCGCCTCCCAAGGTGGTGAACGGCCCTTCCGCCAGACGATCGATGCCCTTGCTTCGTGGTCCAAGCAACGCCCGACATCGCTCACGCCAGAGGGTATCCCAAAGGGCCCACTCACGCATCAACTCGTGGAGGGATTGGCCACCTCGATCCCGAATGGCCTTCCACGCATGCACTATATCCTTATACGCTTGATCCCACAGCCTTGTAAATGCGCCAGATCTGGATCAATCACGGGAATGAAGTACCTTCTACATTCCCAATTTCATACAACATCCAAAGTCAATACATGTCCTAACAACATAACATATATGGTGACTAACATATCACCCAAATAAAGTGGCTAACATACCACTCACATATAGTGGCTAACATACCACCACATTGTCCTAAAATTTACTAACACAATGGTGACTAACATATCACCCAAATAAAGTGGCTAACATACCACTCACATACAAGGGCTAACATACCACTCACATTGTCCTAAAATTTACTAACACAATGGTGACTAACATATCACCCAAATAAAGTGGCTAACATACCACTCACATACAAGTACTAACATACCACCACATTGTCCTAAAATTTACTAACACAATGGTGACTAACATATCACCCAAATAAAGTGGCTAACATACCACTCACATACAAAGCTAACATACCACCATATTAAAACGATTATAATTACAAACAAATGAATGTCATATTTTAACTTACCTCACCATCAAGTACTCGCCCTCATGCGCCCCGAGATGTGGCTCCAACACTCACCACCCCGCCTTGGGTTTCTCTCCTCGCCCTAAGATGTCACCTAGTTTGTTGTGCACCTCCCGAGGCCATAAGTCGTTGTCAATGTATAAGATACAAGAAACGAATATATATTACTTTAGTACAACAATTTATACTTGTCAACTATCATTATCGCTATGTTTTACATATTTAAGAAGAATGTATAATACTTACTGGCAGACCAATAGGAAAATCACAGCAAGCCGCCCCACGTGACGCGGGATGGTTTGATCGAACACGGTAGGGAAAATCGCCGTGGTCGCCCTCCAAAGATGTGTCCGGCTGACCGGTAGAGCCACATGCTTCTCTCTCGGGGTCTCAGAATCAGACCGTCATCCCGATCAACCCCCCATTGCACAAACCGGACGCCCCATGGCAAACGAGATGAAACCTTTAACCCTTCTACAAAACTCCTAGAAACTCGCCATTTACCGCATTTATCGTATATCCATGAACGGTCAATTCATTATATACTTTATTTTTAACTCGAGACGCTCCAATTGATTAGATCGTATTTAATTTATTAGATCGATTCCAATTGGATAAGAAGATTGTAGAGGTTAATTGTTAATTATCAGATGTTCCTTATAAATTAATTATTAATTAAGTGTTCGATATGTTACAAAATTGGGCATATATTTTAACCATTTCAACCTCTTAGTACATATATTATATACTTAACATACATATCAAATTAACTAATTACTCTATACATATCGAATTACTACATATATTCATATCAAATTACATACTTAACATACAAATTTATCAAATCAAAACTACATACTTCTATACTTAACAAACATATCAAATTAACTAAACTAACTATATATACTTAACACACAAATCAAACTAACTACATACATTCATACATACCAAACTTAACATACTACATACATTCATATCATTAACTAAACTAACTATCAAATTACATATATGAAATTGAACAATTTACATATAATTGATCAAATTAACTAAACTAACTACTACATACTTATCATATATACATATAATTGCTCAAATTAATCAAAATAAACAAAATCCCCAAATTTTAAAAAACTAGGGTTTTAGCCAAAATACCTTGATTAATCGGTAGAAATCAAATTGATCAAGAAACAAACTCCTTGTCCACTAGCTTCGATTAGGCACCAAGATCGGCCGGAATAACGAACAATTCAACGGAAACCAAGAGAGGAGAAGAAGAGAATGAGGAAGAAGAAGGAGAAGATGAAGAAATGAGGCGTAGTCCGCCTCGTCTCGAATAGAATTCGGGCCATTTTAACACGATCCGCTTGCTCAGAGTCATCCGCCGCCATTTTGGCGACGGATAATGGCGACGGATAGGTATCCGTTATAAGGCTACGGATAATCTATCCGTCTTCAGCTTTCAAAAAAAAAAATTATTTTTTTTTTATTAATAAAAGAACTGGGCGACGGATAAATATTATCCGTCGCTTAATTTAGCGATTTGATATGTTATCCGTCATAAGCTTACTTGATAACTATTATCCGTCGCTAAACGGGTGACGGATAGATTCCGCCACAATTATCGATTCAGTTGCATGGGCGACGATTTTTATCCCGCCCATAACGCCGCTTTTTTCCGATTTTCAGATTGACTTATCTTTTCTCCATGCCATAAGTTGTTTATGGATTGGTTCGAAATCTTGAATTTATCAATAGATGCTTAAGTTCCGTAATCCAATAGCCATTTTTCCGATTGATGCACTTCAGATGAGGAATCATTGTCATACTTCACATACTCTATTTCGCTTCTTCCGCCCGAGTGGAAGTCGACTTTGTCTTTGCTCGCCTCCTCACTCCTTTTCTGCCTTGAATTCTCTTTGGGTTGTTGTTTGAAGAACCACCACCGGATAGACTTGGTATTTCCGAGGGTGTTTTAGTCGCTAGTGGCTTTGCATCTATGGGCTCGCCAGGCTTTCAATTTTCCTTCCTTTTCAAAGGAAGAGGAGCTTCATCTTCATCGCTTCTCATCATCATCAAGATTAAATCTTGTGAGTTTTACAAACCTTCTTCATCGCCTGTGGACTTGATTTGACCTTCTTCTTCTTCTTCGTAAGATTCATCAATCCTTTAACTTGTCTTCTCCTCGAGCCTTCGTACTTGAGGTTTCGTGCCATGGCCCTTGTTATCATTTTAGTTCCTTCAAGAGTTTCGGGAAGTGCCTACTATTTGCAAAGCAACTGGCTTCGAGGAGGGTTCATTGATTCTCGAGTGGTGGTCGGAAGTTTTCATGTTTCTTCTTCCTTTCTCGAGCCGCACTACCAGATTTCTTCTTGTTTTCTTCTCCTTCTTCCCATTCCCCGACTTTGAGGTCCAGATTTGTACATTAATTCTTCCCCTTAGTCATTGTCAATGACTCTACCTCATAAAGGAATCGAGAGAGTTAAAGTGCCCTTGTAAATAATTATAGGCGTGACCAAGTTCGGCTGAGCTCCGATTTTGCTTGATAAGTCCATTGTCCTTATCGCGAGCTCGCCAATGGGCCTAGGATGGCATCTGCTTCCAAAGAAGTAACTTGCCTCTTGAAAGCTTTTTCACTAAAGACGATCATCGCCTTATCATTCCTGCATCTTTCCGAGAAATGACTATGCTAGTTGTTCTCTCGAGTGATGAGCTCAAAGGAACTTTCTCATTTCGTAGGGGACGAGGCAATTACTTCCTTGTTCGTGAAGACATCTCCTTGTTCGTGATGAGCCAAGATTGCACCTATTCATGTATTCATTGGAGTGGACATTCGCGCTTTGTCAGAATTGTAGGAGCAATCAGCTTCCTTTTCAAGTGAGAAACCGCTAAATGTTCATTGTGCTCGCCAAAGTCTTGTCTTCTTCATCATCCGAGTAATCACCAAAGTTGATCTTCATCCTCTCGATATTTTCATCGATTGTATCGAGTCCAAAGAACCATCTCGTAGATTGGTTTCTTTCCTTTCGGGAGGAGGATGGTACTTCTTTTGGAAATGATACGCCTTAGCATCATGCTTGACTTCGATACTTCTTCAAGATCGAAGTTCTTTGGTGATATCATGCACAACATCCCGTAGCTCTTTAACCTCGAGTAAGCAATCATTTCGTAAGTATTGATCTTGTAGTTGATCAAGCTTGTCTCTCGATTTAGCTATTCGATCTTCCAGCTTGAAGATGGAGCCGTTGTTCTTCTTCCAACAGCTTGTCCGAGTTGAGCAGATCTGCTCGAGTGTTTAATATTTTCTGATTGGTTTCTTCAGAAAGCTCAACTACTTGTTCAGTAGTAACTGGGTGTTGGTTAGAAGATGGATGAGTAGATTTCTGAGGAGATGGAGATTTCTGTGAAGTCTTCTCAGTGTGCTTTTCAGCAGCTGAGGCATCATTTCTTAGTGAAATTCTCCGTCCCTCGTGCAGGGCATCATCATCGCCCTTTTTGTCCAGGTCATCCTTTTCGTGATGGTCATGGAGGTTCATCAAGTCATTTTCGTTTATTTCTTCCTCCTCATCATCTTCAGATACAAGATTGATCACTTCAGGAATAGTGATCTTCTGCCCATTAACCTCTTCTTGTTCAGAAGGTATAAATTGCAGAGTTTGGGGCAGGACTGGCTTAAATGCCATTTGTAATCTTGTCTGACCATCTGCTTGTTCAAAGGCTTGTTTCAAACTGTGCGCTACTTCTCTGGAGAAATCCTTATGCAATAGAGTCGCAATCGTAATCGCTCGGTAGGGAACATTGCATGGATGTATGTCTCCAAGTCAAGAGCTCGTGCTCGTCTGTTTGGTTGATCTGTGATTCTCAATATTTCAGAGAGATCAGAGCACCTTAACCTTTGCCATTTCTTGAAGCATTTAATGTGCTTTGGCAGGGTGTGAGCTTTGAAGAAGGGAAGTAGGTCCCTTGTCTCAACATTGGGAGCCCGCCGCACTTGTTCGAGCTCGAAGAAAGAGTTTTGAGTGAGCTTCAAAACTTTTATAGATATCTGAGGAGATGTGCAGTTTAGTTTCTGAGTTACTTGAGTAAGTACTTCAGGCTCAGAGACTTGTTCTACTGAGACAATTGATGCCTCAGATATCTTGTTGTGAGGCGGAGACTTGGAAGTCTGGTCCTCATCAACCTTTCTTTCTTGAACCTGAGAATTAACATTATCACAATACTTAGGAAATTTTATCAAGAAAACTTTAAGTGACAAGTCAGATATCTGAGAGGTCAATTACCTCCATGGGAGGCTCAGATACTTGTCTATCAGAGACTTGTGTAGTCTCTCGAATCTTTTCGTGATGAAGGCCTGATGCCTCATCAATTTCCATAGTGTGGGATGTCGCAACTCGCCCCTTGCACTTCTACTCGAGTGAGCTGAGTAGAAAGCATTGAATAGAGAAGATTTTAGTTAACCCAAGGTGAAGAATATTTATCATTGATTTTCATATACCTTCATACCGAAGGCTCAATGATTCGCTCTTCGTAAACCTTGTCGCTTCGGGTTTTCTTCGCATTTCGCTTTATCTTCCTCTTTCTCATGGAGCCTTAGAAACATTTTATTTTAATGATTAAGCACATAAACTTATAATCAAGAAGTGTTATCTTAAGAATCCATTATTACCGTGGCATGTGCTCGTATGTCTTAAGAGGCGAGGTCGAGGGAACCTCCTTCGCTTCGAGGTAAGCTTTCACTTCCTCTTGTTTTGTGTTTCTAACTCAAATTGTAATAAAGAAATTTTATGAGTAACAAGATGTATAAGCATAAAAATTTTCACAAGATAAGAGTTAAACCGTCACCACCGAGTAGTTTCAGTCGATTGGTCTCGAACTTGTGACCTTTCTATACTTTGGTCTTCTTGTCCCAAAGGCGCTTTTTGCTTGAAGTTTCGTACTTCACACCTTTCTGAGTATGCAACTCATTGCCTCCCGGTTGATCACCGAGTAGCCGCCCCGCTTAATCCTCTCATCGAGTTGGGAACCCGCTTTTTGCAGGATTTTCTTCAAAGATACCGTATTGCTGGTAATTCGAAATGGAGTTCATTTACCATTTCATCAACCACTTGTGGCTGTTGTGGTTGTTGTGATTGTGGTTGTTGTGGTTGTCTGGAAGCAGAGGATTGATCAGTAGAATGTTCTTCTAGATTTTTAGATGTGGCATTTTCATCAACATCTGCCAACACTAAATTACCACTCATCAGGGCTTCTTGAAGTTGTGCGTAAGAAACGTTCCCTGATGATGTGTTTACACCAACAACCTTTGCTATAGGTTCAGCAACCTGTGGTGTAGGTTCTTCTTCAGATACCTTATCACCGCCATCGCTTCAAAGAATCTTAGCCCTCTTTGTTCTTTCTAGGACTTGAGAGATGACTAGTTCATCATCTTCATCGTCAGAGCTCTCATCAGCATTGGGAACTGATTGGTCCATTACTCCTGCGGTTTCTGCAGATAGGGCTTGGTGTTTTTCACCACTTTTGGCAGCATTTATGAGTTCATCAGCAAGGCTTTCTGCATTAGTCGCAACATTTCTGAAAGCACTTTCTCTTGCTGAGTCTACTTGTTCAGTAGTTGATAACTCTTTTGCAGCATTGATGATTTCATCTGCCTTTATTAGTTCATTGGCAATGCCTGCAGATATCTGAGAATCGACAACCTCTTTCGTGTGTCTTCGACGGTTGCCAGACTTCTTTCTTGAAGTTCGGGCTTCGTCGCAACCTTTTCTTCAGATACCTTTTCGCACTTTCGCTTAGAACCTTTCCGAGACCCAAAGAACCTTTTTCATCAAGTTTGTATACTCATATTTGTAGAGTAGGTTATCGCTATTATTTCAAATTGCCTCTCGAGCGCAATGCCAAGCTTCTCCAAGTAGCATATTTTCGCACTATATCCTACAAAGGGCCTTTCGCTCACTTAGTCCTTTGGTAATCTTAGGCTCAAGCCTTGAATTTTCTTCACAAACTTCATGAAGGCGCATTTTCCCAGCTTAAAAGGGTTTTCCACTTTTGTCTTGTCGATTCAGCAAGAACATCATGATCCATCGCTTCGCTTATCCGTCAAGACCTCCTTGTAGACCATCAAAGCATCGTGAAGAATGCAAGCCAAGATATCCCAAAGGAACCAACAGATGTCCGGTTCGGATGTCGAAGCTTGAACTCAAAGTGTATCCGATTTTTCAAGATCACACACGCCATCGTAGCTTCTTAACACCTTCAAGGAGTTCATCATCCTTGTTTATTTCAAAATCCTTTCCAAGATTTTGAAACTCAATCAATTTACGTAGTTGTTAAGTCCGTATGATTTCCTTTCCTCGACCGAGGTTTTGATGTACACTATTTCAAAGGGCCTTAAACACGTAAAATAATCCTCGAGTTGTTGTAGAATTCCAACACATCGAAAGTGATGAAATTCCACTGGGCGAAAGCGTATAGAAAGCCCTTGATTTGTGCCTTTTCAAGCATGTCAAGAATTATCTTTCGTGGCTCGGTTCTCTATTCCACTGTGAGGTATTCTCAACCATGGCACCACCCCAAATCATTCTCGTGATTTGAAGTCCAATGGTCGATTAAAATCTCCTACCAAATGGTTGTTCACAATAACCAACTCGTGCTTGCTTTTCAAAGATTAGTGGAGGATTGAGATTTCAAAGTGGTTGAACTTTTAGGCCATCTCTTTATATAGTGTAGGATTTGAAATTAGTGTTTGAAAGAGATTTGATTCAGAATTCTTTGCGTAAAAACTTAATCTTGATTTGCGTAGATTGTAGAAGTTTTGCAGAATCAAGAGAAGGATTTGCTATTTTTGTGCAAGATGAGTTTTGATTAGGCAAAAGTGATTTCATGCCAAAATCCTATGTATATAGCAATTGAATCTCAACAGAGAAATACATACAAATTGATTTTGTGTACGATTCCGTGATTTGCAAGCGATGTGAGCAAAGCTAGTTCGGCATTAAATGCTTCGTGGGCCATGTCAATTTCAATAATTCCACTATTTATCGTGAATTAATTTTCACCGCATAAATCAATCGCTTAATTTCATCAAGGGTCACCATTGCTTCTTCAAAGAATGATCACAATCAACAAGTGTAATTGTGCGATTTAATGAATTTTGGCTCATAGCTTCAATCACGTTGTATGACCAAGAACACCGCTTGCATCTAATCATTTTATACTTAGGATTTTTCCAAGTTTTTCATCAAGATAGAAATAATGCAAGTTTCAAGAGAGTAGTTGATCGCAGATAGGTATACTATTCTCTTTGTGTTCCCTGCTTATAGAGTGATTCGATATCCGAGTTCCGCCCGTAGATCTTAAGCTATCTTCGCTCTTTAGCCTTTTGACTTCGATACCCGCTCCAGATTTCTCTTTCTCTCGATACCCGCCTGTATACCTCTTCTCCGGATGCCCGCTCTAGATACTTCTTCTCCGGATGCCTGCTCCGTGATACGAACTTTTTCATTGGTAGTTCCATTAGTCCAAGCCTATGTCTTAAGGCTAAGAATCTACTTTCTTGTAGTGGCTTAGTGAAGATATCTCAAGTTGGTCTTCAAGCCAATCTTGAGTATCTCTATATTGCCCTTTTCAACATGGTCTCTCGATGAAGTGATGTCTAACATCAATGTGCTTTGTTCGCATGAAATTTAGGATTCTCGTAATCGCAATAGCACTTGTGTTGTCACGTAAAATGGGAGTTTTCTTCTCATCGAAGTTCATAGTCTTTAAGTTGTTGTTGTATCCACGTAATTTGTGTTGCACAACAACCAAAGAATATACTCACTTTGTGGTAGAAGTTGCAATTGAGTTTTGCTTCTTGCTAAACCATGAGATAAGTCTAGTACCGTAAACCCATGTTCCCGAGGTGCTTTTCCTATCAAGCGTTGATCCAAGATAATCGCCTTCGAGTACCCAAATAAACTCAATCCGCTTTTAGGATACCACAATCCTACATCTCGTACTTTTACATACCTTAATATTTTCTTAGCAATGTTGTAGTGTGTTTGCATTGATTTGTCGAATTCAGCACATACTCCAACGGCGTATTGAATATCGTGTCTACTTGCAGGAGGTAAAGTAGTGAACCTATCAATTTCCTATACTTATGTTCTTCAACACTCTTATCTCGATTCAAGATAGGTCATTTTGGTTCCAATGCTCATAGGTATCTTAGCATTCTTTTCGTAGGCTTAAGATTGAATTTTGTGAGCAAATCTTTTGCATACTTTGTTTAACTAATGAATATTCCATCATCGAGTTGCTTGACTTGCAATCCTAGAAAATAATTCATTTCTCCCATCATGCTCATCTCAAACTTGCTTTTCATGAGATTTGCAAAGTCATTACAAAGTTGCTTGTCCTTAGATCCAAATATGATGTCATCAACATATACTTGAACTAAGAGTAGTTTCCGTCATGATTTAAGGTAAATAAAGTTTTATCAACTTCACCTTTCTTGAAACCACTTTCCGTAGGTACTTGGCCAAAGTGTCATACCATGCTCGAGCCTGCTTTACCCATACAGAGCTTCAGAGTTTATAGACCATTCTACTTTCCGAGGAAACTTCAAAGCCGTGGTTGTCAACATAAACTTCTTCCGCAAGTTCACCGCTTAAGAATGCACTTTTGACATCCATCCGATAAACTTTGAAATCTTTATGAGTCAAAGGCTAGAAAGAGTCTATTGCATCCAATCTGCAACTGCATATGACTCACAAAATCTAAGCCTTCACCGAGTAAATCCTCGCAACCAATCTTGCTTTGTTTCGTCATTTCACCAGATTCATTCATCTTGTTTCGAAACCCATTTAGTTCCAATCACGTATATTCCTTCTATAAATGGAACTAGTTTCAGACTTTGTTTCTCTCAAATTGATCCAACTCTTCTTCTTGCATTGCGTAGATCCGCCTTGGTCTCCTAATGCTTCTTCTATATTTTTAGGTTCAATATTCGAGATGAAACATCCAAAGAGAGAGTTAGCATTTTCACTATCGCTTCCTAGTCCTAACACCGATTAATCGTCCAATTATATCCTTTGTAGGATGATCTTTGATCCATTTCATCATAGGTTTAGTGCTAGTAGGATCAATATCCAGGTGATCTGAATGTGAATCACTAAGATTTTGATTTGATACATTTTCAGTATCTGAGATATCTGACATATGGGAAATGTCATTGATATCTGACACTTTTTCAGTGTTAGAGATATCTGAAACATGCATTTCAACATTTTTATTTTCAGATACCTCTTCATGATGAAGGTTCTCAGTAACCTGTTCCATTTCTGGAAAACTCATAGGAAATTCCTCATCATGTCTGTGAGTCATCTTGTTGTTATTAGGCTTTTCAAGCTTTTCTACATCAGAGTCATCCTCACTTTCCATAGTGATGTTTCTCCTTTCTGAGGATTCTTCTTTAGAGTCCCTCAGTAATAATTCTTTGAACCTTTATGAGAGTTCATCAATAGGAGGTGTTTTCTTATTTCCTTCATAGAATACAACATGAACTGATTCTTCAATTTTCTTTGTTCTTTTGTTGTATAGTCTGTAAGCTTTGCTGTTTGTGGAATAGCCAAGAAAAACACCTTCATCTGCCTTTGGTTGAAATGTTCTCAGATAATCTTTCCCATTGTTTAGAACAAAACATCTACAACCAAATACTCTCAGATGTTTGATATTAGGGGGTCTACCAACCAAGATTTCATAGGGGGTCCTGTCATGGTGTTTGTTTATCAAGCATCTGTTCTGAGTGTAGCAAGCTGTGTTTACAGCTTCAACCCAATAAATTTCACTTATTTAAGTGTCAGCTAGCATTGTCCTTGCAGCTTCTTTAAGGGTTCTGTTTTTCCTTTCTGCAACACCATTTTGTTGAGGTGTTCTTACAGAGGAAAGTTGGTGTTGTATACCTTTGCAGGTACAAAACTCCTTTATGTATCGGTCGACAAACTCAAGACTATGGTCTGCTCGATTGCAGATACCTTGTCATTTTTCATGACTTCAAGCTTTGTCGCTAAGTTTGGTATCTCCACCGGCATCGATTTGTGTTTCGTAAAGACAACCCAAGTGAATCTTGAGAAGTCATCTACAACAACTGCATTCATACTTCTTTCGCATAACTAGTTACGATGATTCAAATAGATCCATGTGTAAAAGTTGCGTGGTCTAACATTAGAGTGTCGATTTTCGACTTGAAAGAGATCTTAGATTGTTTCCATCCGACAAAGTGCAATGATACCATCCTTTCGAAGATGTTCCGAAGACCAACCACTAACTCTTTCGCAAGTCTATTCAGTTTTGAAATTCAAGTGACTCATTCTTTTGTGCCATAACCAAGGCTCTTCCGGTGACCAGATTGACTCACCATGAGACATTCTTCAACAGGCAGATGCCCAATCGGCAACATAAAGATCGCTTTTCCGCCACCAACCAAGACCATTCGCTTTGACTCATTGTCAATTAGTTTGCAGATTTAGCTTTGAATTTTATAGTAAAACCTCGTCGCAAACCGGCTCATGCTAAATAGATTATATTTCAAATCCTTAACATGTAATACGTTGATTGTTAAAGTCCCCAATTTGACGCTACAAATCCTGAGAGGGATTTAATTCTCCTCCAAAGAACTGATATCCGGTCCTGTTGCAAGCTTTGTAATCAACTGATTTGCTTTGTCTCCGTCATGTGCTTTCCGCATCCACTATCAAATAGCCATTGTGCTTTAGTCCAGAAGCATTCTCGCATAACAACAGAAACAGAGATTAGGTTCTCATATCTTTGATGGAACCGCTGTAATCAAAAGTTCTTCCAAAGAGGAATCCATTTTGAATGAGTTTTGAAATATGCTTTGTCACAGAACGTAAGGAGGAATTCTTTTGAATGAATGTTATCATTAGTAAGAATTATTTTCTTCCTGTGTGTTCCTAGGTGCTCCATATGATGCTTTCAGACACTGTCAAGTTTCGAGTTTGCTTTTCAAAGATACTTAGCCTTCCTCGATGATTTCTTCTAGCTCGCATTCGATTTTCAAAGGGCTTGATTTAACTTCCACTTCGATAATTGCTTTGAGCAATTTAGCTTCACCATCGCTCTTGCTCGCTTGTACTCATGAGCAAGTTATTTTCCGATGCCTTTGTAGCCAATACTGCTTTGAGCACTTGAAGTTATCTCGAGATCTTTTCTCAACTTTGCTAGTCTCTCGTTGATCCAATTTCTTTCTAGAAAAGTGACATGGGAGAATTTGCCACCCAATTCTACCTTTTGAGAGACATAGCACTGTGGTGTTTACACTTTTCGTTGTTGTGTTTCTTTTCGTAGACGCATCCAGCTTTTGTTTTTGACTTGTTTTTCCCACAAAGGTTTAGTCGAATCGCCTTTCCTTTGTCAACAATCTTTTCTTTTCACCGATACTATAGATTGTATGGGAACCGCTGTCGAGTACTTACAAATGTTCTTTTCTCCTTACTCTTATTCGAGTGATAGAACAATCATCTGCGTATTCAAATTTCAAGTCCTTTCTTTTCCAAGGATCTCTTAAGTAAGATTGTACTTCAAGAAGAGTGTCACTAGCTTTGGCATAAGATTGAAAAGATAATTCTTTCTTCTCGAGTTCCTTGTTCTCGTAAAGAAGATCTTCATATTTCTTTGTAATTCAAATTCATCGCTTCTTTATGTGACTTTTCAGCCTCGATATCTCGAGCTTTGAGAAATGCATTTTCAAAGATCCTTTCTCTGATACTTTAACTAATTGAGAATTTTCCTTGCAAGAGAATTCTTTTCTTCAAGGTTTTCGCTCTAGCTCGGATCATTAGAAATTCTCTTTCATAGATGTCAAGTTCTTTCCCGAGATTTTCTAGATTTTTGTTTCCTCTTCATCACTTTCATAAGTGTAGCAAGAAGTATGTGTTACCTCATCACCATAAGATGCTTTTCTATGTTCGAGATGTCCGACACAATTTCAAAGAACTCTACACATTTCATTCTTCTTGAGGTCAAGTAGATTATATCATGAGTAACTCCACATAATTCGGTGATGGTAAGGTTGAGTCATCCGAATTGTCATCTTCAAAACTGCTCAACGCCTAGAGCATCCATTGAATTTGATTTTCTTTCTTTCTTCGCTAACAAAGCTCGCTTCTTCTAAAGATTCTTCTATCTTTCTTGTCGCTCATCTTAGTTTGTCGAGGCGTGACAATCCTTCTTGAAGTGGCTGTTTCTGACAATAGAAACAGATATCGTTTCCAATTTCTTCTGTCTCAGTACATGATGCTTTTGAGCTGGCTTGTTCAGCGAGCTTTGCATATTTTTGTACTGGTGATAGTTTGAGCCTAGATGCTTTTTCAGCTTCTCTCTCGCTTTTCTTCTCTCAATTTCTCGACTGACAAATTTGCTCATTTGCTTTGCGAAGAGCATCCTCGCCTCCTCCTTGCTTTTCTTCTTTCGTAAGTTCCTCGAGTAACTAGAGCAACATTCTCGCAACTTTTCGCTTGTTTGTTCTCCGAGTTGTCTCATAGTCAACAAGAGCAAGATGAGAGAAAGTTCCACTAGAGTGATATTTCGCATACCTTCGTTAAAGTAAAATAATTTAGTATGCTCCCGCCAGGTTAAGACTTCGACAATAGTCTTAATCTTCTCGACCGAGTATCTATTGCTTTCTAAGTGTCGCCATATCACTCATGAGAGTGGTAAACCCAAATCAAGTTCTTCCAGTTTCAAGGGACCTTGTTTGAAATTTTGAAATTTCAACTTTAGAACTTCGAACTTGTTTTCCTTGGTTTTCTCGGCCCGCACGTATTTCTTCAATCAACCGCTGTGCAACTTCGCTTTTAGCACCCCACGCTTTATAATCGTATGTGCTCTAGTGTCGATCCGATGATGATGTTACGAGCTTGACTATCCAGACGATTCCTCTTGGCATCTTCCGATTGCCGTAGTTCTCCGGCTTTGGTTCGTAAATAACTCGACCAAGAGATCTTCCACTAGTCGACGATCTGCTTGTGAAGATCCTTCGCTTGATCTCTGCTCTTCCACTCAAACCTCCATGACTTGCTTAAGTTGTTGAATGACTATTAGGCCATTCTTTATTACTTCGATCATCTCGCCACTTATGGCTTCAAGGTGGAGCATCATGTTATTTTTCCATTTCTCGTAGTTCTCCGGTTTGAGAACGGGTGCATCACTCGTAGACATACCGCACACTTAACACACAAATTAAATAGTCCTCAAAAGTGGACAAAGTTCCTTCACCTATCTGGGATCTAGGTTCAAGTATCGGTGAACCTCCCGCCTCGATACCACTTGTTGGTCCAGATAACGCAAAGTAAAAGACTAGAAGGGGGGTGAATAGTCTTTTAAAACTTTTGTCGATAATAACTATTTCTCGATATCTCAATGGATATCCGATACTTAGAATCAGAAAAGTGGAAGACTTAATAAAGATAAGTGTAAATGCTTATGTGTGTGTGTCAAATGTAAATACGTAAAGGTAAATGACACAAAGAAGTATAGTGGTATCTGGAGGTGGCGTAATCCTCCAACTAATCCACTTCGGTCTATCAGAGACCTAGAATTCACTAGAATAGATAATTGAGATCTCCTTACAATAATCCTATTCTAAGATTCTTAACAATTGGTTCCCAACCAAATGTTCCCCGGCTTTCACAACCAAGTACTTCCTATACTCAGAAACCTTTGAGTTATTCCCTAGCTTCCCAAGCTAAGTACTTCCTATACTCAATAACCTTGGAGTTATTCCTTAGTTTCCCAAATCAAGTACTTCCTATACTCCTAACCTTGGAGTTATTCCCATTTTTCAAACTAAGTACTTCCGCATCCACGCCAGCTATGGTGTTGGTTTTGGTTCGAGTTGTCGATGAGCGCCTTAATAACTTTTCGCTTAATCGATAGCTCGTGAACTGTTACTTAATACACTTTACAACAGATGGTATCTTGTTCGATTTTATCGACCTAAGTCTTATGATATCTGCTCAAGAGAATGAATCTTTATAGTTGATCTTTTGATTCAACTCCTTCATGTATAGCTTTGCTTGTTTAGGATCGTGACACTTAGAACTTCAAAGGTTTACTCAAGATCAAAAGCTTTGGTCGCAACAGAAAGATTTGAGGATAAGTAAGTTGCTTTGAGAGAGTAAGACGTTCAACGTTTGTATGCAGTTCAAGGTGTTCAAAGTTTCTGTGTTCTCTCAAGTCCTAAGTGTTGATATTTATAGATGAATTTGAGTACCGCTTGAATAGTATCCGTTAGCTCAAATTCGAACTATCGATATCTCGTGTATAGTATCAGAAAGGTGTTTTGTCTTCTTCCCGTGTCGCTGCTTTTATTCGCATATCTTTGTCCGTGCATTAAATGCATCAGACTATACTTTTTGTCCTCGTAGTGTCAACGGAACTATGCTTTGTATCGTAGACTAGTGTTGTCTCGATTCCTTGCACATCCTTATCTATAATCTTCAGATACCACTCAGATTTATTGAAACAACTTTGTTTGCAATATATTTCTTTTTCTAAATGTGGTTAATGCTCAAGGTATCCGAGAATAGATATCTGTGGACACTTTCCTTGTTTTCAGATATGTCTCTTATTTCGATATCTCTTGTGACACGCTTGTTTGAAACTATTCGTGTCTTTAAGATATCCGCTAAGATATCCGAATGTATTCAAGAATCTTGTGCGCTTTTTCAAGTCTTCAATGTCGCTGAGCTCGCTTGATGACTTCTTCTTGGTCTTCTCTTCATAAAATAAAAATTACATTTTGAGACCTAACATCCTATACAAGATTAGCTAGACTATCATACTTAGTGGTTTTCCTCTTTTACAATGCTCAAGTGAACCAAGAGTACTAATCACCTTTCTGAGACTAAGATAAGTCATCATGTTGCTGATCAAAACTAAACAGATATTCTTTACAAAATATCTAACAAAATTCCTAACAAATTTCTCAAGAAATTTCCGAACAAATTTCCCAACAAATTTCACAAGAAATTTCCCAACAGGTTTTTTTAGCAATGTTTTTTAATTAGACAGTATATCTTTTGCATACCAACCATCACCAACTCATGTTCATTCAAGGGGAGTGTTATGGATAAATGCACAATGAGTTAGTGGGTTAGTGGATGAGAGCATTAATGTACACAAGTTAGTGGATGAGATGATTAATGTACACAAGTTAGTGGAAGATGTATTTATTTGTTCATATCACTTTTTTTACTTGTATACATAGCTAGTTTGTACTCTCATTTTGACATAAGAATGAACGATCCATTATATTCTCTTATTTCTTCCACTTCTAGTCTCCTACTACTATGTTTTTTCTCTTAATAAAAAGGAAAATGTAAATGATTTTTTTTTTACCTTGCAAGGGTTAGGATATATTATAGAGTCATGTGAAGGTTGGTATTGGCTATTAATTCTTGTAGAAGGGGGGTGTTAAACGCAACACCATTTCCGCTAAAAGCAACACCAAATACTTTTAAATGGCCAAGTGTTGCGGCCATATATGAATACTATCACTTGTTGAATTTATAGTTTCACCATAACGAAGCAATAGTTTCAGCATGAAAAACACGCGCTCTTCAACACAAAAAACATAGCAACATCTCAGATCAAAACACAAAACCTGGAAAAAGATAACAAAGAACATTACTAAAATAAAAGGAAACATTACATAAACATAACAAAGATAACAATTATCATTACTCAAATAACCTTGGCAATACATTACATACATTTTCAGAAACATTGGAGGTATGACTTAGAACACTACATACATAGGACGGTAATTGTATGATTTTGAACATAACCGTTATAGAATTTCATGTACTTCTAGCTAGAAACATTACAAACATTTCCAGAAACATTGGACGAATGACTGAGTACATTACATACATAACCTAAGACAATAATGATTCTGAACATAAGAGTTTTAATTTATATCACTACAAAAAAAAACGAGTTTTAGCGACGGAATTATCCGTCGCTAAATCCTTAGCGACGGATCACCCTCCGTCTCCAAAACAGTTGTCACAATTTTTATTGTCGACAGATAGAAATTCCGTCGCTAATAACGATTTAACCGGCACGGATTAATCCGCTGACCTGGTCTGCATTGGCGACGGATTTTGTATCCGCCTCTAATTAGAGACGGATGATGACGGATTTTTTCGCTAAATTCATTAAGTTAGTTGGTTGACATTTAGCGATGGAAAAATCCGTCGCTAAATGTCAACCGAACTAAGCCTTAGTTAGATTTAGCGACGAAAAAATCGCTAAATTCACTGCTTTTAAAATTTTTTAAAATATTTTGTTTCACCCGCTTTTTCACATAATGTAGTCATAGATAATATACCCAAACAATTAAATTGCATTAATATATCCAAACAATATAAATTATCTACAAATAATCCAAACAAGAATTAGAAGGTGAAATAGTGTCAAATTATCCATAACATGTCCGATGTAACTAAGGATAATCGAGGAGGCGGTGGTGAGACTGGAAGAGCTATCAACATCCTGGTCAAATCGCCCTCCGTGGCCATACGAGCCTGCTCTCAAGCACTTGCTCGAAGTCGCCTTTGGTCGCAGCTTATTTCTCGTTGGAGAGGAGTCATCATCTCGCTAACATGTCAAGGCGGTAGAGGTTAGATCGCGATCCCGATCCTCGACACCGAGAAGCTACTGTAACTCATGGAAGGGCCTAAACTTCCCAATCCATACATTCGACTTTCATTCATCGGGTTGTGTTAGGAATTTTGTTAAGAATATCTGCTTAGATTTTGATCAAGAATATGATGACTTATCTTAGTCTCGTAAAGGTGATTAGTACTCGTTCACTTGAACATTGTAAAAGAGGAAACCCACTAAGTATGATAGTTTAGTTAATCTTGTATAGATGTTAGTCTCAAATGTAATTTTATTTTATGAAGAGAAGACCAAGAAGAAGACATCCAAGGTAACAAGTTCAACGACATTGAAGACTTGAAGAAACCGCATAAGGTTATCAAATGCTTTTTCCAGATACCTTGGCCAGATATCTTGAAGACACAAATGGTTTTAACCAAACTTTGTCACAAGAGATATCTGAGAAACCAAAAGGTCTATCTGAAAACAAGGAAAGTGTCCACAGATATCTATTCTCAGATACCTTGAGCTTTAACCACATTTCTGAAAAAGAAATATATATATTGCAAACAAAGTTGTTTCAATAAAAGTGGTATCTGAAGATTGAAGATAAGGACGTGCAAAGAATCAGAGAAATCTGATCAAGGTTGTCTCTGATACAAAAGCATAGTTCCGTTGGCACTACAGGACAAAAAGTACAGTACAATGCATTTAATGCACGGACAGAGATGTCTGAATGAAAGCAACGGTAGCTTCTGAAGAAGAAGACAAACCTGCTACAGTACTATACACAGATATCAATAGTTTGAATTTGAGCCTAAAGGATACTATTCAAACGGTACTCAAATTCATCTATAAATATCAACACTTAGACAAATTTTGAGAACACACATCACGAACCTGTATAGACACGAATATCTTACTATCTCAAGGTACTACTTATTCTAAAGCTTCGTCATGCACCAAAGCTCTTGATCTTAAGTAGCACTAAAGTTCTAAGTGTCCTGATCCTAAACAAGCACAGCTATCTGTGAAAGAGTTCAATCAAAAGATCAAGTATCTGAGATTCATTCTCTTGAACACTTATCTAAGACTTGGGTTAGTAAAAAGAACAAGATACCATACATCGAAAAGTGTATTAAGTATACTTGATTCACAGAGCTATCTGAATAACTGAATAAGTTATTAAAGAAGCTCATCTGACAACTCAAACCGAAACCAACACCATAATCATGGAGTATGAAGTACTTAGTTTGGAAAATCGTGAATAACCCAAGGTTACCGAGTATAGGAAGTACTTGATTTGGGAAACTAAGGAATAACTCCAAGGTTATCGAGTATATGAAGTACTTAGCTTGGGAAGCTAGGAACAACTCAAAAGGTTTCGAGCACGTGAAGTACTTCACGAGAAAGTGGGAACAACTCAGGGAAACATTTCGTTGGGAACCATTTGTTTAAAGGAATTTTAGAATAGGATTTTGTAAGGAGAACTCAATTATCTATTCTAGTGAATTCTAGGTCTCGAAGACAAGTGATTAGCTGGAGGATTACGCCACCTCCGTATACCACTATACTTGGCTGTGTTATTTACATTTCAGATTTACATTTCAAAGAACACACTTTAACTGCTTCGCACTTATCTATCTTAAGTCTTCCAAGGCTCGATCTAAGTATCGATATCTTCACAGATATCGAGAAATTGTGTTTATCGACAAAAGTTTTAAAAGACTATTCACCCCCTCTAGTCTTTTACTTTGCTATGTGGACCACAAGTGGTATCGAGCAGAGGTTCACCAAATTTTTCCGTGACCAACCTAGATCCCTAGATAGGTGAAGGAACTTTGTCCATTTTCGAGGACTATTTAATTTGTGTGTTATGTGCGTATGTCTCTGAGTGATGCACCAGCTTCAAACCAGAGAGCTACGAGAAATGGAAAATAACATGATGCTCCACCTTGAAGCCATAAGTGACGAAATGATCAAGGATAAAGAATGGCCCAATTGTCATTCAACAACTTAAGCAAGTCATGGAGGTTTCTAATGGTAGATACAGATCAAAGCCAAGGGTCTTCACAAACCGACATGCGCCAACAAGTGGGAGATCTACTAGTCAAGTTATTTACGTAACCAAAGCTCAGAGAGCTCTCGACATCTAAGATGCCAAGAGGAATCGTCTGGATGGTCAAGCTCGTAATATCATCATCGATCGACACTGAGCACATACAAGTAAAACTGGGTGCTAAAAGCGAAGTCACTCGGCAACCGATTGAAGAAATCATGCGAACCGAGAAAACCAAGGAAAACAAGTTCAAGTTCTCAAATTGAAATTTCAAAATTTCAAACAAGGACCCATCAAACCTTGAAGAACTTGATTTCAGATTTACCACTTTCATGAGTGATATGGCAAGACTTGGGAAAGAATAGATACTCCCAATGTAGAAGATTAAGACTATTGTCAAGTCTTAACCACAACTGGAGCATACTAAATTCTTTATTTCAACCAAGGAATGCCAAATATCACTCCAAAGGGAACTTTTCTCTCATCTTGCTACTGTTGATTATGAGACAACTCAAAGAGAACAAACAACTGAAAAGTTGCAGAACGTTGCTCTAGTCACTCAAGGAACTTCTGACAAGAAGAAAAGCAAGGAAGAGACTGAGGATGCTCTTGCTGCAAAGCAAATGAGCAAATATATCAGTCGAGAAATTGAGAGAAGGAAAGCCAAAGAGAAGCTGAAAAAGCATCTAGGCTCAAACTATCACCAGTACAAAAGTATGCAAAGCTATTTAACAAGCCAAATTCATAAAGCATCATGTACTGAGGAAGCAGAAATTGGAAACGATATCTGTTTCTATTGTCAGAAACCTGGTCACTTCAAGAAGGATTGTCCGGCCTTCAACAAACTAAGGACAGGTGACAAGAAAGATAGAAGAATCTTCAGAAGAAGCCAGAAAGCTTTATTAACTGAAGAAAGAAAGAAAATCCAAATTCAACTGGATGCTCTAGATATTGAGACAGACTCTGAAGATGATTCAGATGACTCAACTTTACCATCACCAGAATTATGTGGAGTTACTCACGATGTAATCGACTTCGGCCTCAAGAAAAATGAAACGTGTGGAGTTGCTGAGATTGACGGTTCAAACATCTCTAACATTGAAAACTGTCTTATGGCTGATGAGGTAATACATACTTCTTGTTACACTTATGAAAGTGATGAAGAAGAAATCAAAGATCTAGAAAATCTCAGAAAGGAACTTGATATCTATGAAAGAGAATTTCTAATGATCCGAGCTAGAGCCGAAAATCTCAAAGAGGAAAAGAATTTTCTTGCAAAGGAAAACTCTAAACTGGTTAAGATATCTGAGAAAAAGGATGCTGAAAATGCATTTCTCAAAGCTCGATATATCGAGAAAAGTCACATAATGAAGCAATGGCTGAGCTACTAAAGAAATGTGAAGATCTTCTTTCTGAGAACAAGGAACTCAAAAAGAAAGAATTATCTTTTCAATCTTATGCCAAAGCTAGTGACACTATTACTGAAGTACAATCTTACTTAAGAGATCCTTCAGAAAAGAAAGGACTCAATGGATATACGACAGATTGTTCTACCACTCAATAAGAGTGAGGAAAGAAGAACATTTGTAAGCATCAGCAAGATGGTTCCCATGCAATCTATAATATCGGTCAAGACAAAGATTGTAGACAAAGGAAAGGCAAATGACTAAACCTTTGTGGGAAAAACAAGTCAAAAACAAACTGGGTATGTCTCCTAAAAGAGACACGTAATCTAAAAGTGTAAACACCACAGGTTATGTCTCTTAAAAGGTAGAATTGGAGTCGAAAATTCTCCCATGTCACATTTTCTCGAAAGAAAATAGACCAACCAGAGACTAGCAAAGTCACGAGAAAAGATCTCGATAGCTTCAAGTGCTCTCAAACGGTATTGCTACAAAGGTATCGGAAACAACTTGCTCATGAGTACAAGCAGAGCAAGAACGATGGTCGAAGCTAGAATTGCTCAAAGCAATTATCAAGTGGAAGTTGAATCAAGCCATCGAAAATCAATGCCGGCTAGAAGAAATCGGCAAGGAAAGCTAAGTTTGTCGAAAAGCAAACTCGTAAACCGACAGTATCCGAAAGCACCAAACGGAGCACCTAGGAACACACCAAGGAAGAAAATAATTTTACTAATGATAACATTCATTCAAATAGAATTCCTCCTTATGTTCCTCTGCATAAAAGAATATTTCAAAGAAATTCATTCAAAATGGATTCCTCGAAGATCTTTTAACTCGACGTTCCATCAAAGATATGAGAACCTAATCTCTGCTTCTTATGTGCGTAATGCTTCGACTAAAGCACAATGGCTATTTGATAGTGGATGCGAAAGCACATGACAGAGATAAAGCAACTGTCGACATAAAGTTTGCAACACAGACCGTATATCGATTTGATGGAGGAGAATTAAATCCTCTCGATTCGGGCAACGCTAAATTGGGTTCATTAACAATCACCGACGACATATGTTAAGGATTTGAAATATAATCTATTTAGCATGAGCCATTATGCATAAAGGCTTTATCAGAAAATTCAAAGCAAAACATCGCAAACTTATCGACAATGGGTCAAAGGCATACCTGGTTGCTCATGAAAGGCGCCTTTATGTTGCTGATTGGGCATCCGCCACAATCAAGAATGTCTCATGGTGAGTCAATCTGCTGTCACATAAGAGCACCGTTATGGCACAAAAGAATGAGTCACTTGAACTTCAAAACTCAATGCATTTGCCAAGAAAGAGTTAGTGGTCAGCCTTCCTGCAACATCTTTCGTAAGGATGGTATTTGTTCGCTTGTCGATGGGGAAACAATCCAAGATCTCTTTCAAGTCCAAAACCGTATAATTTAAGAAGTGTTAGACCACCGTAACTTTACACACGGATCTCTTTGAATCATCTCAGAATTAGTTATGCGCAGAAAGAAGTATGGTTGGTAGTCAGAGATGACTTCTCAAGATTCACTTGGGTTGTCTTTCCGAAAACAAATCGATGCCAGGTGGAGATACCAAACTTGTTTAAAAGCTTGAAGTCATGAAAATGACAAGGTATCTGCAATCGTAATGTACTATGGTACCGAAGTTTGTCAACCAAAGACATAAAGGAGTTTTGTACCGCAAGGTATACAACACCAAATTTCCTCAGAAGAACACCTCAACAAAATGGTGTTGCAGAAACCCTTAAGGAAGCTGCAAGAACAATGCTAGCTGACACTGAAATAAGTGAAGTTCATTGGGTTGCCGTAAACACAACAAAGTTACACTCGTAATGTATGTTTGATAAACAAACACCATGACAAGACCCCTATGAAATCTTGGTCAGTAGACCCCTAATATCAAACATCCGAGAGTATTCGTTGTAGATGTTTTGTTCTAAACAATGGGAAAGATTATCGAGAACATTTCAACCAAAGGCGTATGAAGGTGTATTTCGGGTTATTCCACGAATAGCAAAGCCTGCAAATTTACAACAAAAGAACAAAGAAAATTGAAGAATCAGTTCATGTTGTATTCTATGAAGGAAGTAAGAAAACACCTCCTAATGATGAACTCTCAGAAAGGTTCAAAGAACTAATGCTGAGGGATTCTGAAGAAGAATTCTCAGAAAGGAGAAACATCATTATGGAATATGAGGATGACTCTGATGTAGAAAAGCTTGAAAAGCCTAGTAACAACCAGATGACTCACAGACATGATGAGGAATTTCCTATGAGTTTTCCAAATTGAACAAAGTTATCGAGAACCTTCATCATGAAGAGGTATCGAAAATGAGACCGCCGAATGCAAGTTCCAGATATCTCTAACATCAAAAAGTGTCGATATCCATGACATTTCCCATGTGTCGATATCTCGACATCAAAAGTATCAAATCATAATCTTAGTGATTCACATTCAAATCACTGGATATTGATCCTACTAGCACTAAACCTATGATGAGATGGATCAAGGATCATCCTCGCAAAGATGTAATCGACCAATTAATCAAGGTGTTAGGACAAGGAGAGCAATAAAAATGCTAATTCTTCTTCGATGTTTCATCTCAAATATTGAACCTAAAATATAGAAGAAGCATTAGGAGACCAAGATCGATCTCGCAATGCAAGAAGAGTCGATCAATTTGAGAGAAACAAAGTCCGAAACTAGTTCCATTTGTAGAAGGAATATCGTGATTGGAACTAAGTGGGTTTTTAAACAAAATGAATGAAACCGTGAAATAACCAAACAAAGCAAGATTGGTCGCTAAGGATTTACCTGCATCAAGGTCTAGATTTTGATGATTCATATGCACCATTGCCGATTGATGCAATAAGACTCTTTCTAGCCTTTGAATTTCATAAAGATTTTAAAGTTTATCGATGGATGTCAAAAGTGCATTCTTGAATGGTGAACTTGCGTAAGAAGTTTATGTTGAGCAACCACCGGCTTTGAAGTTTCCTCGTAAAGTAGAATGGTCTATAAACCATGTAAAGCTCAGATGGACTAAACAGCTCCAAGAGCGCGTGGTATGACACTTTTGGCCAAATACCTTCTGGATAGTGGTTTCAAGAAAGGTGAAGTTGACAAAACTTTATTTACCTTAAATCATGATGGGAAACTACTCTTAGTTCAAGTATATGTGGATGACATTATATTTGGATCTAAGGACATGCAACTTTGTGATGACTTTGCAAATCTCACGAAAAACAAGTTTGAGATGAGCATGATGGGAGAATTGAATTATTTCCTAGGATTGCAAGTCAAGCAACTCAATGATGGAATATTCATTAGTCAAACAAAGTATGCAAAAGATATGCTCACAAAGTTCAATTTAAAGCCTTCTGAAAAGAATGCTAAGATACCTATGAGCATAGGAACCAAAATGACCTATACTGAATCATATAAGAGTGTTGAAGAACATAAGTATAGGAAATTGATAGGTTCACTACTTTACCTCAATAGTAGACTCGATATTCAATACGCCGTTAGAGTATGTGCTAGATTTCGCATAAACCATGCAAACACACTACAACATTGCTATGAAAATATTAAGGTATGTAAAAGGTACAGTAGATGTAGGATTGTGGTATCCCAAAGAAAGTGGATTGAGTTTAGCTGGTTACTTAGATGCTGATTATGCTGGATCACTGCTTGATAGGAAAAGCACCTCAGGAACTTGTCAGTTTTTGGGTACTAGACTTATCTCATGGTTTAGCAAGAAGCAAAACTCAATTGCAACTTCTACCACAGAGGCTGAATATATTTTTGCTGGTTGTTGTGCAACACAAATTCTGTGGATACAACAACAACTTAAAGACTATGGACTCGATGAGAAGAAAACTCCCATTTTCTATGACAACACAAGTGCTATCACATACGTAATCCTAAATTTCATGCCGTAACAAAGCATATTGATGTTAGACATCACTTCATCGTAGACCATGTTGAAAAAGGCAATATAGAGATACTCAAGATTGGCACCAAGACCAACTTGCGATATCTTCACTAAGCCACTACAAGAAAGTAGATTCTAGTCTTAAGACACACTGACTATCGAACTACCTTCGAATCAAAAGTTCAGATATCTGAACGGTATCCGTAAAAGAGGTTTCGAACGGCTATTCAGAAAAGAGGTTTCGAACCGCATCCAGAGAAGAGAAAAGAGAAATCGAACGGTATCCAAGAGAGGTATCTCGAATGCATCCAGAGAAGAGAAAGAGAAAAACCGAACGGTATCCAGGTCAAAAGGCTAAAGAGCAAAAGATGTACTTAAGATCTCCGAGACGGAACTCGAGTATCTCAATCAATCTACAAACGGGAACACAAAGGAGAATAGTACAACTATCCGCAATAACTTCTCTCTTGAAATTGTTTCTATCTTGATGAAAACTTGGAAAATCCTAAGTATAAGATGATTCAGATGCAAAGGTTCTTGGTCATACAAAAACATGATTCAGATAGCTAATAGCCAAAATTATTAATTGGGCACAATCACAATTGTCGATTGTGATCATTGCCGAAGAAGCAATATCAACCTCGATGAAATGAGCGCTTTGATCTTAACGGACTAAATTAATTTTGTAAATAGTGGACTGCTGAAATTCGTATATGGCCCACTATGCATTTAATGTCGAATTCAGCTTTTTGCTCACGCTTGCAAATCATGACACGCATATTACACAAAATCAATTTGTATGTATTTGTCTGCTGAGATTACGCTGCTATATATATAGGATTTTGGCAAAAGAAATCACTTTTGCCTAATCCAAAATTCGATTTGCACAAAATAGCAAAACCTTCTCGATTCTCTCGCAAACCTTCTACAAACTCGCAAATCAAGATTAAATTTTTCTCAAAGAATTACCAATCAAATCTCTTTCAAACACAAATCCAAACTTCCTACACTATATAAAGAGATGGCCCCAAAGAATTCTTCCACAAATTCATCCTCCACGGTATCACGAAAAGCAAGCACCAGAGTTGTTATTGTGAACAACCGAATGGTAGGAGATTTTAATCGACTATTCGACTTCAAATCAGAATGATTTGGGTGGTGCCATGGTCGAGGAATACCTCACGGTCAGAATAGAAAACCGTCGACAGAAACGATTCTCGACATGCTTGAAAAGGCACAAATCAAGGGTTTTCTATCCGCCGCCAAGTGGAATTTCATCACCGATGTGTTGGAATTCTACAACAACCTGTGATAATTTCCGTGTTTCAAGGCACCGAATAGTGTTCACAAAACCTCACCCAAGGAAAGGAAATCCTTCTGACTTAACAACTTTCAGAAGTTGTTCGAAGTTTCAAAATCTTGAAAGGATTCTCAAATAAACACCAAGGATGATGATCTCCTTGAAGGTGTTAAACACCAGACATGCGACGTGTGATCTTGAAAATCGATACACCCATCGAGTACAAGCTTGCTAACATCCGAACCGTATATCCGATGGTTCACCGATGTATTGGCTTGCATTCTTCATGATGCTTTGATGGTCTACAAGGAGGTGCACCGATAAGCCAAGAACGATGGATCATGATGTTCTTGCTGAATCAACAAGACAAAAGGCCGAAAACCCTTTAATCGGGAAAGTACGCCTTCATGAAGTTTGTGAAGAAGATTCAAGGCTTGAGCCTAAGATTGCCAAAGGAATAGCCGAGCCAAAGGCCACAAAACTATGGTCTCAAGATATGCTACTTGGGAAAAGCTCGCATCGAGCTCAGAGAGATTACCAAATAGCCAAAGAATCTACTCTACAAATATGAGTACACTAACATGATGAAAAGGTTGTCGCTCTCGTAAAGGCTCTAAGAAGCGAAAGTCGAAAAGATATCTCAAGAAAAGGTTATGACTAAGAAGCCTAACTTCAAGAAAGAAGTTCACCGGCAAAATGTAAGACACACCCATCGAGGTTGTCGATTCTCGTATCTCGCAGCCTTGCCGATGAACCGATAAAGGCAGATCAACTCATCAATGCCGCAAAAGAGTTATCACCATCGAACAAGTAGACTCAAGAAGAGAAAGTGCTTTAAATGTGAAGACTATTACGTAAAGCCTTGGATGAACTCATAAATGCCGCCAAAAGTGGTGAAAACACTAAGCCCTATCTGCAGAAACCGCAGGAATTATGGACCAATCAGTTCCCAATGCTGATGAGAGCTCTGACGATGAAGATGATGAACTAGTCATCTCTCAAGTCCTAGAAAGATCAAAACGGGCTAAGGTTACTGAAATAGTAACTCTGAGACACCAATTGTCTCAAGAGTACAAGTCTCCGAGCCAAGTACTTACTCGTGTAACTCAAACTAAACTACACTTCTACTCAGATATCTACAAAAGTTTTGAAGCTCACTCAAAACTCTTTCTTTCAGCTCAAACGAAAGTGCCAAGCAGTTCCAATGATGAGAAAAGGACCTACTTCCCTTCTTCAAAGCTCAAACTCGCCAAAGCATATTCAATGCTTCAAGAAATGGCAAGGTTAAGGTGCTCGATCTCTCCGAAATATTGAGAATCACAGATCAACCAACCGCATTTAGCACGAAGCTCGACTTGAGACGATATCCATGCAATGTTCCCTCGAATAAAGACACGCTATAATTTATCGCATAAGGATTTCTCCAGAGAAGTGACGCTTTGATACAAGCCTTTGAACAGCAGATGGTCGACAAGATTACAGATGGCATTCAAGCCGCTTCGCCTGCACTCTACAATTTATACCTTCCTAACAAGAAGAGGTTAATGGCGTAAAATCACTATTCAAGTGATCAATCTTGTATCAAGATGATGAAGAGGAAGAGATAAACGAAAATTACTTCGATGAACCTCCCACCGACCATCACCAAAAGGATGACACATAAAAGGATGATGATGATGCCTCGCACTGTGGACCGGAGGAATTTCCTAAGAAATAATGCCTCACCAACAAAAGCACACCGAGAAAACTTCACGTAAATCTCCGCTCCATCTCCTCGTAAATCTACTCATCCATCTTCTCACCAACACCAAGTTACATCAGACAAGTAGTCGAGCTTTCAAGAAACCAATCAAAATATTAAACACTCAAACCGTAAAAGCTCAACTCGCATAACCTGGAAGAAGAACAATACCCATCTTCAATCGAAGATCAAATAGCTAGATCCAGACAAGCTTGATCAACTACAAGATCAATATCCGCAAGAAATGATTGCTTACTCGAGGTTAAAGAGCTGCTGTGATGTCAGAATGCTATCACCAAAGATCTCGACATCAAGAAGTATCTGGTTAAGCATGATGCTAAGGTCGCATCATCTTCAAAAGAAGTACCATCCTCCTCCCAAAAGGGAAGAAACCAATCTCCGAGATGGTTACGACTCGGCACAATCGATGAGAATGTCCAAGAGGATGAAGATCACCTGGCCGATTATCGATGATGAAGAAGACAAGATTTGGCAGAAAGCACCGCAATGAACATCTAGCGTTTCTCACTTGAAAAGGAAGTCGATTGCTCGCAATATTCAAAGAACCGCCAAATGTCCACTCCAATGAATACATGAACAGATACCAAGTACTGGCTCATCTGAAAAAGGAGATGTCTTCACAGAACAAGGAAGTAATTGCCTCCGTCCCCTCTGAAATGAAAAAGTTCACTGAGCTCATCACTTAGAGAACAACTAGCATAGTCATTGCTCAGAAAGATCTGGGAATGATGCGTCTTTAGCTGAAAAAGCTTTCCAAGAGGCAAGTTACACTGCTGGAAAAGCAGATGCCATCCTAGGCCCATTGGCAGAGCTCACTGATAAGGACAATGGACTTATCAAGCAAAATCAGGAGCTCAAAGCCGAACTTCAGAAGTTGGTCACTGCCTATAATTATTTGCAAGGGCATTTTAACTCTCTCTCAGATTCTTTTATGAGACTGAGTCAGCCAACAATGACTAAGGGGGAAAGAGTATACAAATCTGGACCTCAAAGTCAGGGGGAATGGGAAGAAGGAAAAGAAAACAACAAGAAATCTGGAGCTGGTACGGCTCAGAGAGGAAGAAGAAACATGAAAACTTCCCATTCACCACTCAGAATCAATGAACCCTCCTCAAGCCAAGCTGCTTCCCAGAAACCTACTGAAGGAACTACAATGATAACAAGGGCCAGAGCACAAAAACCTCCAAGGAGTACCAAGGCTCCAAGGAGAAGACAGGTTAAAGGGATTGATGAATCTTCCAAGAAAAGAAGAAGGCCAAATCAAGTCCGGGCAATGAAGAAGGTCAGAAACTCTCAAGAGTCAATCTTGATGATGATGAGGAAACTGATGAAGATGAAGCTCCTCTTCACTGAAAAAGGAAAATTGAAAGCCTAACTGAGCCCATAGATGCAAAGCCACTAGCAAATTAAAACACCTCTGAAATACCAAGTCTATCCAGGTGGTGGTTCTTCAAGCAACAACCCCAAAGAGAATTCAAGATGTAAAAGGAACAGACCGAGAGTCGAAAAGACAAAGTCAACTTCCACTCGTGCCGTAAGAAGCCAAAATAGAGTATGAAGTATGACAATGATTCCTCCGCTTCAGTGCATCAATCGTAAAATGGCTATCGATTCGAACTTAAGCATCTACCGTAAATTCAAGATTTCGTAACCAATCCATAAACAACTTATGGCATGGAGAAAGATAAGCCAACCTTGATCAACACCAATCACATTAAAGCCTGGATTTTGAAGTTGTCAAGAGAATCAAGCCATGAGAAAGGACCTCTCGATGAATGTCCATATGGAAAGCCGATGATGTGCACAACTCAATATCACAGAATGTGCACAAGAGCAAGACTCTCGTGGAACCCATGAGTCGCTCTATCTAATCAAGATCAATATAAGGGTAACATCGATATCCAAGATTATCTACTAATACTTCAAGCTTTGATATCGTAATAGAGCATGCCGGAAGTGGGGAAAGTATCTGGTCAAGCATTTTGTCAAGAAAAATCCTACCAAAACCTACAAAGAGGTCGTGGATTTGCCAGAGACACCGAGATGCTCGCCGTAACACTTTCTATGATTATTCGGCGACATCAAAAGGTTTGGAGATAGGAAATTTGGCATCGATCCATAGAACTACCGTTGAAGACTTCAAGAGTCAAGACTTGAAGACTAGTCTATTAGGATGTTTAGTCGAGCCGTTACTCCCGTTGTCCTAATTTACTATGTAATTTTTTGTATTTTTGTCGATCGAGCTAAACTTGTTTTATGTATTAAAGTTATCCGTAATCTTTATTTGTAACTTATCCAAGAACTTACTCGATAGTATTCTATAAAAGATAACTTGTCAAGAAAGATCACACCTTGTGATTTCGTCGATGTTTACTTTCCGACTTAATCGAATGAACCAAAAATCATAAGAAATGATTAAGTGTTGGATTGTTCACTCATCCAGATTTGTAATAGGTCAGATAGTCATCGTTGACTGATCAAAAAGGGGGAAATTTGTTAGGAATTTTGTTAGATATTTTGTTAAGAATATCTGTTTAGATTTTGATCAGCAACATGATGACTTATCTTAGTCCCAGAAAAGTGATTAGTACTCTTGGTTCACTTGAACATTGTAAAAGAGGAAACCCACTAAGTATGATAGTTTAGTTAATCTTGTATAGGATGTTAGGTCTCAAAATGTAATTTTTATTTTATGAAGAGAAGACCAAGAAGAAGACATTCAAGCAGAACAAGTTCAACGACATCAAGACTTGAAGAAACCGCATAAGGTTATCAAATGTTTTTCCAAATACCTTGGCTGATATCTTGAAGACACGAATGGTTTTAACCAACTGTCACAAGAGATATCTCGAGAAACCAAAAGGTCTATCTCGAAACAAGGAAAGTGTCCATGACATATCTATTCTCGATACCTCGAGCTTTAACCACATTTTCAAAAGAAATATATATTGCAAAACAAAGTTGTTTCAATAAAAGTGGTATCAAGATTGAAGATAAGGATTTGCAAAGAATCGTAGAAATCATCAAGGTTGTCTCGACAAAAGCATAGTTCCGTTGGCACTACATGACAAAAAGTACAGTACAATGCATTTAATGCACGGACAGAGATGTCTGAATGAAAGCAACGGTAGCTTCTGAAGAAGAAGACAAACCTGCTACAGTACTATACACAGATATCAATAGTTTGAATTTAAGCCTAACGGATACTATTCAAACGGTACTCAAATTCATCTATAAATATCAACACTTAGACAGCTTGAGAACACACACGCTGAACCTGTACAATCAATATCTTACTAACTCAAGGCACTACTTATTCTAAAGCTTCTCATATGCACTAAAGCTCTTGATCTTAAGTAGCACTAAAGTTCTAAGTGTCCTGATCCTAAACAAGCACAGCTATCTGTGAAAGAGTTCAATCAAAAGATCAAGTATCTGAGATTCATTCTCTTGAACACTTATCTAAGACTTGGGTCAGTAAAAAGAACAAGATACCATACATTGAAAAGTGTATTAAGTATACTTGATTCACAGAGCTATCTGAATAACTGAATAAGTTATTAAAGAAGCTCATCTGACAACTCAAACCAAACCAACACCATAATCAAGTGGAGTGTGAAGTACTTAGTTTGGAAAATCGTGAATAACTCCAAGGTTACCGAGTATAGGAAGTACTTGATTTGGAAAACTAAGGAATAACTCCAAGGTTATTGAGTATATGAAGTACTTAGCTCGAAGTTGTGGAACAACTCAAAAGGTTTCGAGTACAGAAGTACTCATGAGAAAGCCGGGAACAACTCAGGGGAACATTTGGTTGGGAACCATTTGTTTAAAGGAATTTTAGAATATGATTTTGTAAGGAGAACTCAATTATCTATTCTAGTGAATTCTAGGTCTCCGAAGACCGGTGGATTAGTCGAGGATTACGCCACCTCCAGATACCACTATACTTGTGTTATTTACATTGCACTTACATTTCAAAGAACACACACACACACACACACACACACACACACTTTAACTGCTTCGCACTTATCTATCTTAAGTCTTCCGCCTCAATTTAAGTATCGATATCTTCATGTATATCTCGAGAAATTGTTTATCGACAAAAGTTTTAAAAGACTATTCACCCCCCGCTTAGTCTTTTTACTTTTTCCGTTATCTCGACCAACAGTTGACCTCAAGAAGATCTCGTCTTGCTCTTCAATTGACAAACATGACCGGCCGATCATCCTCTCTCGTCCATCCTCCTCTCAACCTCACTCGCAATTGTTGGTCAGACACGAAATGAGATGTAATTTTAGGAATCACTTTAAAATACTCAAATACACATGTAATTAACCTTAAGAAAGAACGCACTGCACACGCCGCCCTCACGCTCCAGATGCCATTCACCTTAGCCTTCTTGAAGTGGTACAGAGCACTCTTCGGCTGTCCTTTATTGGCCTAAAAAAACATATGTGCAAACAAGTAGTTAGTTGATTGAAATGAAAGCTAAAAACTGTTATGTATCATATTCCTCGTTATGCTTATCCGACCCAACTTCAGTCACTTTCATAAGACCCCACTTATCTATCTCCGCAAGTATTTCTGCACCAGTAAGTTTTCTCGGGGCGCCTTTGTTCACTACTTTATTTTTCAAGAATTGAGTCTTGTTCTTCTTGAATGTATGGTCCTTTGGTAGAAATCTACGATGACAGTCAAACCAACATTCCTTTCCGCTCTCCTTCAGTCTAAATGCATCAGTGTCTTCCATACAATGTGGACATGCATTAAAGCCTGCGGTTTTCCTTCCATATAGCATGGAGTACGCAGGAAAATCACTCACGGTCCACAAGAATGCTTTCAATGTAAAGTTCTTCTTCTTTGACATCATATGCCGGGATACCATTTTCCCACAACTCAATCAGCTCCTTGATTAGGGCAAGAACACATCCACCGCGGATTTGATCATCCGCCCGCACCAACACACCAAGAACATGAATGGTTCCTTCATGCACTCACCGGGGCAGTCAGACGGCCTCAGATGATCGCCAACAAGAGTACTTCCTCATTTCCAAACGGGTTAAACCATCCGCATAAAGCCCCAAGCGACATTTCTAGGCTCGTGCAAACTCCGGTAGGTCTTATCGAATCGCTTCCATGCGGTCAGTCCGATGGATGCTCCATTCTACCCTCTTCCGGATTACTTCATCAGGCCACCGCATTTTATCGGACAAGCACTTGAAGCGCATAAACCTCTTCAAACGAGGTGTTAGAGGAAAATACCACATTTTCTTATGTGGTAGATTTTTCTTCCGACGCTTTCTTTCTCTCCTTGTAACGCTTGCAGACGGTCCTTACGTAACTTGCACTTCAAAGAGATCTTTATCCTCCCCAATAGATCATACACATATCCTCACAACAATCTATGGTTTCCATGGCAACCCCATCCCCGTGATCTTTTCTTCGCTTGGTAAAAGTCAGGGAACTAGATTTTCTTCCCACAAAGATCCGACATTAATTGTGCCCATTCATCAAGCTCGCTTCAGCATTGCTGGCCATTAGCCTTACAACTCATTAGCCGAGCCAACAAAGACAACTTCAACCTACATCCCCGATAACGGCTTCTTCGATTCCAAAGAAGTCAAATAACACCGATCCGCAGGATTCGGAGGCCTCCACATCCCCCTCACATCGCTCCTCGTGTCCATGAACTCGGACCCGCAACATCATACACCATTTGCTCCATCCGCTCATGATCATAATTAGCGATATCGATAGACGTATTTTGAGTACTCTCCGATCACATTTTTCTCCTTCCTTTTACGCTTTGAGAGATGCTCATAATCCATGAACGTGCTCGTGTCTCACCATAATAACACCATACCTCATATCGAGACACGAACCCTTACGCTTTCAAGTGCTCCACTACCGCTTCAGAGGCAAAATTGTTTATTCCTACATTTGTTCGCATTGCAAGGGCACTTCATCTTCCCCCACTCAAACAAGTAGTTTGTGTAAGCTAAAAGTGATGAAGGATTCAACCCTTCCACAAAACTAGACTCAATTCTCGCCATTCACTATGCGACTTGACATCCATGAACGATCGATTCATAATTATATGATTAGCCCTTACACGCCTACAATTATTAGATTTATAAGATGCATTTTACGTTAATATAATCACCAAATAGTCTCAAAACACTTAATTAAATCTTCATAATCTAGTGTATATATACGAATTTATCGAATCAAAATTACTACGTACTTAATTACAAACATCCTAACATTATAATAATTAACAATACAAATTCACAATCAATTTATCAATTGCACAAAGTTAACTAGCTAGTATATTATATCTCCATAAACATACAATTGATCTAATTAGTCGAAATTAACAAAATTCCCAAATTTGTCAACAAGTAAGGGTTCCAAAACACTAAACTAAATCTTTCTAATCCTACTGCATATACGAAAATATCAAATTAACAACCCTACATACTTCCAAACATTCTAACATTATACTAAAAATCCAAATTCACAATCAATATATCAATTGAACATCTCAAAGTTAACACACTACGTAATATAAGCTAAACTAACTACTACATACTTACAATAAACGTTCAATTGCTCAAATTAGTCAAAATTAACAAAATTCCCAAATTTGGCAAAGTTAAGGTTTTAGCCAAAATACCTTCGATTTAGCTGGTGAAAAGATGAAATTGGTTGACCACACGAGCTCCTCGTCCCACGAGCTTCGAGAAGACTCCAAAATTGGCCTAATCTGCCGAGATTTGGTCGGAAAATTGGAAATGGCGAAGGAAGAAGGAAGAAAATGGAAGAAATGGGCTATCGCTCGATGGTATTAATATTTTAGCCGGATCGCTATCCGTCATATTTAGTGACGGATCGCGATCCGTCGCTATTTACAATTTTTTTTGTTTTTAATCGTCAACTTATTTAGGATTTGATTTAATATCCGCCCCAGATAACGACGGATTATTTTATTCGCCGCTATTCGCGATTTTAAAACGCCCATCGCTATATTAGCGACGAGTAGAGACGATTGAGCGACTTCAATCCGTCGCTATTTAGCGATTTTAATCTATCCGCTAACGCTTGTCGCTAAATGCCGGATTTCTTGTAGGGTTGTTAATTTGATATTTTTGTATATGTAGTAGGATTAGAAAGATTTAGTTTAGTGTTTTGGAACCCTTACTTGTTGACAAATTTGGGAATTTTGTTAATTTCGACTAATTAGATCAATTGGCATCATCATTTTCAATACGAAATTTGACCGCAAAAAGTCAAAGCGGGAAGCTTGATCCTAAGCTTTTAAACGGGTTGGGTTCTACCCGAACCGAACCCGTCCAGAACCCGACGGGTAGAGACTTGATTTTTTAATCGGGTTCTCTACCCGTACCCGTACCCGACCCGTTAATTAGTAACGGGTAGGGTTTGGGTAGGGTACGCCCAACCCGTTTAATCTGATGCGCTAAAATCGTTTTCTGTATTCTCCAAAATCATTTAATCTGCTCTGCCATTTTCTTCTATTCTTCTTCTCCAAATTCGTTTTCTGCTCCGCCGTTGTACAAGCATCACGAAAAGGTAACTTTAACTTTTCGAATCATTGTCAGCTAAAATCGTTGTTTGCTGTGTGTCTTCTTCTTTGTTCTGAGTTTTGAGTTCTTCGTATTCGCCTTTCTTCTTCCAGATCGCTTTTCTTGGTTCCGGCTTCTGCTTGGCTTTCTGCTAATTCTATCTAGTCACTCACTTGGAAGTTGGAACTTAATTATGCACTTAATTTTAATTAGGTGTGTAGTATAGTATACTTAATTAATTATGATCATCAGGTCAGAATTATATAAATACATAGCATAATTATTATGCTTTGGTATTTGCATAATTCTATAGCATTGTTGTAGTACTGGTGTATGCCTGTATGTAATGCAAATGTTGTGTGCATACAATTTTTTATTTGATTTACATTACCACAATCTTACCATAATTCAAAAAGAAAAACTCAGGCCGGGCCGGGTTCGGGTTCAAAACGGGTTGGATCGGGTATGGGTCCTGTTTATCGGGTCCGGGTACATACCCGACCCGTACCCGAACACCATAACATACATACGGGTCTTGTGCGGGTTCGGGACCCTACCCATTTAAAAGCTTACTTAATCCGGGACGGAGGAAGTAGTGTTTTGTTTTGTTTTAGTAGGGTTCGCGAATAGAACGTGACTTATAGTTCGCGATCTTATACTTTATCGACTTAATTAATATACCCCAGAGTCTTTTCTCAGAGTTTCTCCCTATTCACTCACACTTGCACAAGCTCACTCTCAGTCGTTCGATTCTACTGGCGTTTTGGTGCATATCAATTCGATCGGAACATGATTAGGTACGATTCAATCTTCATTCTCTATTTTTTCCGATTATAATCTCTCTAGGGTTTAAGACTTTGATGAAACCAGTTAGCTATTAGGTTAATTAGGCATTGGATTGAACTTTACTTTTAGACAGCTTTGATTATTCAACTAATTAGGATTTTCCAGTGTATTGTTATGTTTGATGTGAGTTTATCTATGATTGTAATTAAAATTTTACCCCATTGTCTGGAGCTAGAAATTTTCTAGATTTATGAGATACTATTTATGTTGTTACCTCTAGTTCTTGTTGATTCA
This sequence comes from Plantago major, assembly GCA_026545765.1. Classification (NCBI taxonomy): domain Eukaryota; kingdom Viridiplantae; phylum Streptophyta; class Magnoliopsida; order Lamiales; family Plantaginaceae; genus Plantago; species Plantago major. The sequence continues at coordinate 100,210 of JAIFAC010000085.1, forward strand.
TGTTCGCTTTATCTGTGGATGCAAGTGATTATTTGGTACAGCTCTTTATTTTGGAAGTTCAAGTATAGTATAAACTAGTAAATCTAAGAGCTTAGGAGTACTAATTTATTAACTACATTAGCTTCAGTTATGTTTCCACAGCTTAGCTGTCAAAATGGGATATATTTAGAACTTATAATGAGGTAGGAAATGCATCAAGTGTGAATGCAAAAAGAAGAAAGATGATTGGGATTTAGGTGCATACAGTATATATTGATAGACTTGATGAAGACATAGTAGGAAGGAAAAAAGTGGTTGAGCTGCTGACAATGTTTGTTTTACCATATGATATTTGATGATTCCATTGTTAAGGGTTGCAAAGAAATCCATCTTTTTAAAGTGTGTTTTCTAGTATTTTCAAAATTGTTTCTTTATTCATTGTATAAAGTGTTTTCGGCTGCTGAAATCAATGATATGTATAAAGTTTCAGTTTTGAAATCCTGGTAGTGTTCTAGAAAGTAATAGAGTGTATAATACATTGATGACTTCAGTTCATTGATATCCAATTTACTTCCTTATAAAAATTTACTGGTATAGAAAAACCCGGGACATGGCTCTGAGATAAAGATAGGTTCTTTATGGTTCTTTTAGTGAATTCATTCATCATGTTAGGGTTTTGGAGGTAAGCATGTGTTGGAAAAGGAAAAGAGGTGTTTGGTGATAAGACATAAGAGTGAGTTGTTTTCAGGAAGTTGTGTGATTTAGGCTTCAATGATACGCCGATGATGATAGTGATTGTGATTGTGGGTCATGTGAGTTACTCGTGAATTGTTTTCGTAGTCTAGTTTGTTGTCACCAAAAACTAGCCCCTTAATGTTGGTTCAATTGCGGTTATGGGGTTAAATGAATAAAAGATCATTTGTTTTGATTCCTTGGCCACCAAAACCTGCTTCTTAAATGTTTTATCCACCCTAAGTGATAATGTAATGCCCTGCAGTTAGTGTAGTGTAATAAGGTGCTCGGGTTGTTTGGTGGTATTCAAAGTCAATTGTTTCTACTAAACATTTCTGTAGTCTATCCGAGAGAAGGAAAGAAAAAACAAAGGCTTTTTAGATTGCAACTTGTTTGAGGTTTAGGAAATACTTATTTATGTGTAATTTGTGAAACTAATTGTTTTATACTAACAAAGTAACAAGGGTTGGAGAGTGAACCTAAAGTCTGATAAGTTTCTTTTCTTAATTTTTGTTAAGGTTCATCATCTAATGGGAAGGAAAATGGCAGGTTGCAGTAGTTCATTGATGCCTTCCTCAGAAAATTGAAACATACTAATAAGATTTAATGGGATGTGGTGATACTGATATTGACATATTGTGAATGACCTGTTGCTTAAAAACCCATTGATCTTTCTTATTGCTTCAGTTGTAGAATGGGGGCTGTAGTAGTAAATAATCCCTATGACGTAGAAGTCTGTATGCAGACACCCGCCTTTAGTATGGACATTACATTTGTAAAAAATTAAGGGATTGTGCCCACAACCTGGTTGGGGTTGGTGTGGTTTTCGGAACAAATTTAGTCACCTGATGAATACAGAAAGGGTTTTTTTGTGTATTTTCAAATACGAGGTGTGAGTACGCTATACCTCAGATAATTAATGTTCGTTAAATCACCCTATATATTATCAATGAAATAACTCGTACTGTAAAACCCTGACTTTTCATTAATCGTTTTATTTTTAATGTTAATTTTAGTTCCTTATTTAGTAGTGAATAATTTTCTTAGTGTTTAATTGGGGATAACCTGGTTAATTATAGTTTGGTTTAGAGTCCAAATTGAATTTGGAACTAGACATTTATCCTTCCAATTATACCCTTTGTTTGCCTTAAAGCTGATTACGCCTCCTTCTTTCTTCAAGTCGACTTCTTCTTCTCCTCCAGTTCCTTCTTCTTCTCGACTTCTTGTTCTTCAAAATCGTTGCCTTCATCTCTGCCACCCGGCCGCTCCAACAACTCCATCTGTATCGCCTCCAGCGATTGGATTCTTCCTCCACCGTGTCGCCGCCCATTACTCCATCACCGCCGCCCCAACCATCCGCCATCTGATTTTGATCTCAAGCTAGATCGTCTCCTTCCTTTGATCATTGCCAATTTCGCCTTTGGGTAAGCATTGTTCTTCTCGTGTTTTAGTTTGGGATGGGTGTTTGTGTTTCTTATTCATTTCTTGCTTAAATTCGAATCGTAATTTCTGTCCTTCTCCGTTTCTGTGTTGTTGAGTCGACAGTCGACTTGCTCTGTTCCTAGGTCGAACTCTGTCAGTCTATGTGTTTGGTGGTGTGTTCGAACTGCCTTGTTTTTCTTCTTTTTTCTGGACAGCCTGCGTGCTGTGTTGGTTGGGTGTTTGATTATATCTTGGTTGTGAATTTTGGATTGATTCAATTACTGTGTTGATGTGTTCGATTGTATCTGTTTTTTTTTTGTTTTGAAATTGAAATCGCGGTTCCATCTTCTTTGCGTGACTTTCGTTCTGATCTTGATTACTTGACTGATCTTGTGGTGTTTGTGGTTGCCTGTGCTTATCAGTTACTGCTCCCTTCCTTCAATACTGGAATTGAGTCTGTTGCTTGCAGTTGAACTGTTCTGTGTGTTATTGTCGATTAATTGTTTTCGTTCTGAGTTCTTTTGTCTTTCTTTCTCCTTGTGGCTGTTTAGTTTCTTTAATTTGTGTCTGGCGGTGTGTTGTTAGTTGCACCTGTAATCCCGGTTTTCTGATCGGCTTACGTACTGATAGAGGATCACTTCGTTCATTTAGCTGGCATGTAGACTGTGGTCTCTTCTGTACAGATTTACTCGATTGGTCGATTGGCTTTCCGTGCTGTGTTGCTATTGGTCTGTTCGTCTCTTCTTTACCATGCTCTCTTCGCCTGCTTAGTATGTCAGTTGAGTTGCTTATTGTTGCTACTGCCTTTGCTTCGTTAGCTGAGTAATTGCTATGTTCGATTGGTAATGTGATATGTTGATTTTGTTAATTGTTAGGATAGTGACGATCGCGTCGGTCATCGACCGTGAATCGCTTACTAAATTTCATTGTTTAATTTGTTGCTCGTGACTGAGCTAGCTGTTAACTGTTATGAATCTGTGTATTTTAGTATGTGGATATATGGGTGATCGTAATTTGAGGAGTTGATGTTGGAAATCTCTGTTCTCTCTTTCACTTATTTGTTTTGACAGCCAATAATATACTAATATTACATGTAATTTGATTTGATTTGTTTCCTGCTAGTTTGATGTAGTCCTCTTGTTCTCGATTATTTATTTCTAGTTGGTCTCATTAGACTTTAGTCATGATTAGTATATTTATACGTGTTTGGTGTCCGAGGATCGTGACCTTGTTATCTAGTATTATAGCATACATGTGTTGATTAGTCAATTTGGTACCGTATACTTTGTTGTCCATGCCGATATGATGCTACCGTGTGGTTTGGAATTGTTAGTTTTGTTAAAGAGAAGTTTTTATGCTTTAGTTTATACTTTATGCTATTGTCGCTTTTATGTGACAATCGTAGTTTATATAATTGTCATTGATAAAAATTGCTAATTTGTTATGTAATTATATGCCTAGTTGATTCTGATCGTTTATGCTCGTTGTGGGGGTTAAAGGGTATCGTTAAGTTATTTTTGCATAAATGTTAAGTAGTGTTACCCTTTTATCAGGTTTTGCGGATTGCTTAGTTTACGAGGTTATCTAAGGTGAGTGTTCTACCCAAAAAGTATATATATATTTGCGAAACTACAAGAAGCTATTTTAATATTATATATATATATATATATAGTATTGCATCTCAAACATTGTGAAACTCATGAAATCAAAGTTCTGAAAACTGCATCAAATCTTTTTCTCATGCTTCCGCTCTAAAATGATATATATGTATATGATTCATGATGATCTTCGTTTGATTCGATTGAGTGATTCGCTTCGACCGATATGTGCGCAATTGTGGTGGGTGTTTCTGAGTGGGCATACTTGAGCAGTTGTGTCTGTCGAGTTGTTCATGAGGTACCTCTGCTTACTATCCCTAGACGCGAGGCAGAAGTCGCCGAGGTCTTTGGGAGTAGTAGTGTTTCACCCCTGTACCATGGCAAGGTATTCGTCTTCGTCTTCGTTTGACAGTGGTAGCACCCTGTCTGGAGTGATAAGGGCTTGGATTGGGGTTATAAGGTTGACTGCACCAACGATAATTTATTCGCTTCGTTATATGTTTCCTTCGATTATTTTTATATTATGATTAGTTTGATTTTGAAAATCGTACTTCGTTATTACATAATTCGTTATTCACTTAGCACAGAACCTCACTGAGTTTTATCTCACACTTGATTTGTTACCTTCTTGTAGATTTCGGAGTCTAGTGGAGGACCGAGTCGGGTAGACGTTCAACAACTTGAGTGAAAGTGGGTTATAAATGGGATTTGTTTTGTGACTTTTATCCGCTGTTTGTAAAAATAGTGTTTTCGCAAGTCAACTGTTCAAATTTTAGTTTCTCAAAGCTTTTAGATTGTCTTCCTGTTATTGTTTTAACGCCCTTGTTCTTTTTAAAATTAGTGTAATTTTTCGGGGCGTTACACGTACATCTGCCGATGTTTCACCCAAGCTTTACCACTTGCACTGATTCATTATTTTATCTGTTCATGGTTTTAGCAGAAAAATGGTTATTCGTCCACCTGCAAGGCCAGATAGGGTGACGAAGTTCCTCAAACCTTATATCTTGAAAATGCATTTTACCAATAAGTATGTAGATGCTCAAGTAGTCCACTCGCCAACTGCAATAGTAGTTTCTGCCGCCAGCACACAGGAGAGGGCCCTGAGGTTGGCCATGGAAGAAGCCAAAGAAAGCAGAAGTGATGTGGCTGCTGCTGCTAAAATTGGGAGGATACTGGGAGAGCGACTTCTCGCTAAGAACATACCTGCTGTCACATATAGCTTGAAGGGAGATCAGAAGTACCATGGCAAGGTTAAAGCAGTAATTGACTCAGTGAGGGAAGCAGGAGTGAAACTGATATAAGTACATTCTTCGCCATCTGTTTGTTCAATTTTTGGATGACCAAAGAAAATTTCAGAATGAATGGGACGTATCAGTTGGATTGTGCTCAATCTTGACTAGTGTGTTGAATTATGTATGGCTACTACTTCAGCTTTAGCTAGAGCAATAACATTTTGGTTTTAATTGTGGGATTGATTGGTGGAATGGTTTGCTTGTGATGGTTAAGTTTATTGGGGATCTTGTCACTGCATCAATGGACAATAAGCAATTTTATGCTGAGAATACTGTTCTGTGTGATCTAGAGAGCAATCTTATTTTCCTCTGAAATACATGTCGAAGTATTCATAGGACAAACATGATCTTGTATGCAGTTCCGACTCGAATACTATGCCGATATTCATCTTGTTTGCTTAAGGATTAGGGATTACGCCATGGATAACGTTGCTCATAGATTCTTTTCGTCAGTTTATGCGATACCAAGTAGTGGAAAAGAGTAAACAGAACATTTTGAATACGAGATTCAGTATTCAGGATTTAATATCCATCCCTAAATAGAGACGGATAAAAAATTTCGTCGCTATTTAGCGACGGAAAAACATCCGTCGCTATTTAGCGACGAAGCGCTCACTTTAGCGACGGATGTATTTCCGTCGCTAAATAGCGACGGAATTTTTTATCCGTCTCTATTTAGGGACGAATATTAAATCCGTCCCTAAATAAGTTGACGACAAAATAAATAAAAAAATTAAAAAAAGGTAACTAGCGACGGATCGCGTTCCGTCGCTATTTAGAGATGGATTTTAGCGACGGATAGCGATCCGTCGCTAAAACCTTGATACCATCGGACAGTAGCCCTTTATTCCCCATTTTTCTTCCTTCTTCCTTCGCCATTTTCAATTTTCCGACCAAATCTCGAATTGCTCCGCCAATTTTGGAGTCTTCTCGGCTCGTGGGACAAGGAGCTCGTGGTCAACCAATTTCATCTTTTCACCAGCTAAATCGAAGGTATTTTGGCTAAAACCTTAACTTTGTCAAATTTGGGAATTTTGTTAATTTTGACTAATTTGAGCAATTGAACGTTTATTGTAAGTATGTAGTAGTTAGTTTAGCTTATATTACGTAGTGTGTTAACTTTGAGATGTTCAATTGATATATTGATTGTGAATTTGAATTTTTAGTATAATGTTATTTGGAAGTATGTAGGGTTGTTAATTTGATATTTTTGTATATGTAGTAGGATTAGAAAGATTTAGTTTAGTGTTTTGGAACCCTTACTTGTTGACAAATTTGGGAATTTTGTTAATTTCGACTAATTAGATCAATTGGCATCATCATTTTCAATACGAAATTGACCTAAAAAAAATAAGTTTCGATCCTGTTTTTAAACGGGTTGGGTTCTACCCGAACCGAACCCGTCCAGAACCCGACGGGTAGAGACTTGATTTTTTAATCGGGTTCTCTACCCGTACCCGTACCCGACCCGTTAATTAGTAACGGGTAGGGTTTGGGTAGGGTACGCCCAACCCGTTTAATCTGATGCGCTAAAATCGTTTTCTGTATTCTCCAAAATCATTTAATCTGCTCTGCCATTTTCTTCTATTCTTCTTCTCCAAATTCGTTTTCTGCTCCGCCGTTGTACAAGCATCACGAAAAGGTAACTTTAACTTTTCGAATCATTGTCAGCTAAAATCGTTGTTTGCTGTGTGTCTTCTTCTTTGTTCTGAGTTTTGAGTTCTTCGTATTCGCCTTTCTTCTTCCAGATCGCTTTTCTTGGTTCCGGCTTCTGCTTGGCTTTCTGCTAATTCTATCTAGTCACTCACTTGGAAGTTGGAACTTAATTATGCACTTAATTTTAATTAGGTGTAGTATAGTATACTTAATTAATTATGATCATCAGGTCAGAATTATATAAATACATAGCATAATTATTATGCTTTGGTATTTGCATAATTCTATAGCATTGTTGTAGTACTGGTGTATGCCTGTATGTAATGCAAATGTTGTGTGCATACAATTTTTTATTTGATTTACATTACCACAATCTTACCATAATTCAAAAAGAAAAACTCAGGCCGGGCCGGGTTCGGGTTCAAAACGGGTTGGATCGGGTATGGGTCCTGTTTATCGGGTCCGGGTACATACCCGATTCGCACTAACACCATAACATACATATGGTCTTCAGCGGTTCGGGACCCTACCCATTTAAAAGCTTACTTAATCCTATTTTATGTAAGTAGTTTTGTTTTGTTTTAGTAGGGTTGAATAGAACGTGACTTATAGTTCGCGATCTTATACTTTATCGACTTAATTAATATACCCAGTCTTTTCTCGTAGTTTCTCCTATTCACTCACACTTGCACAAGCTCACTCTCACTGCTCGATTCTAATCGGCTTGGTGCATATCAATTCGATCGAACATGATTAGGTACGATTCAATCTTCATTCTCTATTTTTTCCGATTATAATCTTCTAGGTTTAAGACTTTGATGAAACCAGCTAGCTATTAGGTTAATTAGGCATCGATTGAACTTTACTTTTAGACCTTTGAGTATTCAACTAATTAGGATTTTCCAGTGTATTGTTATGTTTGATGTGAGTTTATCTATGATTGTAATTAAAATTTTACCCCATTGTCTGGAGCTGGAAATTTTCTATATTTATGAGATACTATTTATGTTGTTACCTCGAGTTCTTGTTGATTCATGTTCGCTTTTGTTGAGGGGTAAACCTCGAACACTAACTGACTAAACCACTACAAATATCTTGAACTCGATCCCACCTCCAACTTGAGGTCTGAAGTACCACTTGTCCGTGCTTGAGTACCTGAAAGGGCTAAGTGGGGTTAGAGATATCCGATTGCCCTCAATCCTAGAAGAGACTTTACTCAAGTGAGAGTTGGAAGCTCTCAATGTAATGGTTATGAGGGAGATTATGGTGTCCGGTTATAAAGACTTTCCGAACTTACCTCGAGGTCTTCGTCCTTGCCCTCTATTTATAGTTATCGAGTACTTATGACAAGGTTCATAAGATGATGCCAAGTGTACGATCCAGATTTGGACACCAATGCTAATTTTCAGCCCACGGCCCATTAGTGAACAAGAATCCAATACCGATAATCGGGCGAGAGGGTAGTTTGGACCTTTTCCTCCGAGAGTACTCTTCCGCTGGGTCCGTGTTAGTCCCTGATGATCCGTCTGCTCAAGTTAATCGCCTTGTAACTCCGATGTCCGAGTTTGTAGTTCCACGTAAGTATCTCAAGGCTTCACATGTACGTTGGCTTATCGCGATGGTGGCGTCAGATTCTCTCGTCGGCCCGTTAGTATCTCTCGCATCGACATGGTCAGGTTTGGAAGTCCTATCCTTAGCCAGCTCGGACTAGCTGTGGAGATGTAGTGACTTCAGCGTACTGGTCGATTCACTTTGTGTTGGTCCAGATAACGGCAAAGTAAAAGACTAGAGGGGGGGGGTGAATAGTCTTTTAAAACATTTATCGATAAACACAATTTCTCAGATATCACAGATATCTGATACTTAGATTCAGAGCGCGGAAGACTTAAGATAGATAAGTGCAGAAACAGTTGAAGTGTGTGTGTGTTGTTGAAATGTAAGTACAGAAATGTAAATAACACAGCAAGTATAGTGGTATCTGGAGGTGGCGTAATCCTCCAACTAATCCACTTCGGTCTTCCAGAGACCTAGAATTCACTAGAATAGATAATTGAGTTCTCCTTACAAAAATCCTATTCTAAAATTCCTTTAAACAAATGGTTCCCAACCAAATGTTCCCCCTGAGTTGTTCCCTGCTTTCACCAAGTACTTCAGACTCAAACCTTTTGAGTTGTTCCCTAGCTTCCCAAGCTAAGTACTTCCTATACTCAATAACCTTAGAGTTATTCCTTAGTTTCCCAAATCAAGTACTTCCTATACTCCGGTAACCTTGGAGTTATTCCCTGATTTTCCAAACTAAGTACTTCCCATCTCCACGCCAGCTATGGTGTCGTTTTGAGTTGTCGATGAGCTTCTTTAATAACTTATTCATTATTCAGATAGCTTGAATCAAGTATACTTAATACACTTTTCAATGTATGGTATCTTGTTCTTTTCGACCCAAGTCTTAGATAAGTGTTCATGAGAATGAATCTTTATACTTGATCTTTTGATTCAACTCTTTCACATATAGTCTTTGTTTAGGATCGTGACACTTAGAACTTTAGTTACTTAAGATCAAAAGCTTTGGTCGCAATAAAGCTTTAGAATAAGTAGTGCTTGAGATAGTAAGATATTCAAAGGTTCAAGTTCGCCGTGTGTTCTCAAGTCGCCTAAGTGTTGATATTTATAGATGAATTGAGTCTCGCTTGAATAGTATCCGTTAGCTCAAATTCAAACTATTGATATCTCGTGTATAGATCAGAAAGGTGTTTGTCTTCTTCTTGAAGTTACCGTTGCTTTATCATTCGCATATCTCCGTCTCGCATTAAATGCATCAGACTGCATTTTGTCCTGTAGTGCCAACGGAGCTATGCTTTTGTATCAGAGACAACCTTGATCAGATTTCTCTGATTCTTTGCACGTCATTATCTTCAATCTTCAGATACCACTTTTATTGAAACAACTTTGTTTGCAATATATATATTTCTTTTTCAGAAATGTGGTTAAAGCTCAAGGTATCTGGGAATAGATATCTGTGGACACTTTCATTGTTTTCAGATAGACCTTTTGGTTTCTCATATATCACTTGTGACACAGTTTGGTTAAAACCATTCGTGTCTTCAAGATATCTGGCCAAGGTATCTGGAAAAACTGTTTCAGTAACCTTGTGCAGTTTCTTCAAGTCTTCAATGTCGTTGAACTTGTTCTGCTTGGATGTCTTCTTCTTGGTCTTCTCTTCATAAAATAAAAATTACATTTTGAAACCTAACATCCTATACAAGATTAACTATACTATCATACTTAGTGGGTTTCCTCTTTTACAATGTTCAAGTGAACCAAGAATACTAATCACCTTTCTGAGACTAAGATAAGTCATCATGTTGCTGATCAAAATCTAAACAGATATTCTTAACAAAATATCTAACAAAATTCCTAACAAATTTCCCCCTTTTTTATCAGTCAACGATGACTATCTGACCTATTACAAATCTGGATGAGTGAACAATCCAACACTTAATCATTTCTTATGATTTTTCAGTTCATTCAGTTAAGTGCAGAAAGTAAACATCAACCAAATCACAAGGTGTGATCTTTGCTGACAAGTTATCTTTTATAGAATACTATCTGAGAGTAAGTTCTTCAGATAAGTTACAAATAAAGATTACAGATAACTTTAATACATAAAACAAGTTTAGCTCAGTCAGCAAAAATACAACAAAAATTACATAGTAAATTAAGACAACAGGAGTAACCAAGCTCCAAGTAAACATCCTAGTCTTCAAGTCTTCAACTCTTCAAGTCTTCAACAGTAGTTCTATGGATCAGTCTGCAAATTTCCTATCTCCAAACCTTTTGATGTCATCAGAATAATCATAGAGAAGTGTTCTGACGAGCATCTCAGTGTCTTTGGCAAATCCACGCACTTTGTAGGTTTTGGTAGGATTTTCTCGACAAAATGCTTGACTACGATACTTTCCCCACTTCCGTGCATGCTATTCTCGATATCCGAAAGCTTGAAGTATTCAGAGATAATCTTCGATATCCGATGTTACCCTTGTATTGATCTTCGCTAGATAGAACGACTCATGTGGTTCCACATCGAGTCTTGCTCTTGTGCTGTTCGTGATATTCGTAATTCCGCACATCATCCGGCTTTCCATATGGACATTCATCGAGAGGTCCTTTCTCACGGCTTCATCTTGACAACTTCAAAATCCAACCAGCTTTAATGTGATTCGTGTTGATTAAGGTCACTTATCTTTTCTCCATGCCATAAGTTGTTTATGGATCGTTCGAAATCTTGAATTTACCAAGAGATGCTTAAGTTCCGTAATCCAATAGCCATTTTTCGATTGATGCACCAGAGACAGAGGAATCATTGTCATACTTCACATACTCTATTTTGGCTTCTTCCGCCCGAGTGGAAGTTGACTTTGTCTTTGTCACTCACTGCTCCTTTCCGCCTTGAATTCTCTTTGGTTGTTGTGAAGAACCACCACCGGATAGATTTGGTATTTCAGAGGGTGTTTTAGTCGCTGTGGCTTTGGCAACATGGGCTCGATTAGCTTTCAATTTTCCTTTTTCCGTGAAGAGGAGCTTCATCTTCATCGGCCTCGCCATCATCAAGATCGACTCTTGTGAGAGTTTTACCTTCTTCACCGCCTTGTGGACTTGATTCGCCTTCTTCTTTTATTCAAGATTCATCAATCCCTTTAACTCCCTTTCTCCTCGAGCCTTGGTACTTTGGAGGTTTCGTGCTCGCCCTTGTTATCATTGTAGTTCCTTCTGGGTTTCGGGAAGGCTACTATTTGCAAAGCAACTTGGCTTGAGGAGGGTTCATTGATTCGAGTGGTGGCCGAAGTTTTCATGTTTCTTCTTCCTCTCGAGCCGCATCACCTGCATTTCTTCTTGTTTTCTTCTCCTTCTTCCCATTCCCGACTTTGAGGTCCAGATTTGTATACTCTTTCCCTTAGTCATTGTTAGTCACCTACCTCATAAAAGAATCGAGAGAGAGTTAAAATGCCCTTGCAAATAATTGTAGCGGACCAACTTCAAGTTCGCTTGAGCTCGATTTTGCTTGATAAGTCCATCATCCTTATCGGAGCTCCGCCAATGGGCCTAGGATGGCATCTGCTTCCAAAGAAGTAACTTGCCTCTTGAAAGCTTTTTCACTAAAGACGATCATCGTCCCTTATCATTCCTGCATCTTTCCGAGCAATGACTATGCTAGTTGTTCTCTCGAGTGATGAGCTCAAAGAACTTTTCATTTCGAGGGGACGAGGTAATTACTTCCTTGTTCTCGGAAGACATCTCCTTTTCGTATTGAGCCAAGATTGCATCTCGCTCATGTATTCATTGGAGTGGACATTTCGCGCTTTTCAATATTGCAGAGCAATCACTTCCTTTTCAAGTGAGAAACCGCTAGATGTTCATTGCGGTGCTCGCCAAAGTCTTGTCTTCTTCATCATCCGAGTAATCACCAAAGGATCTTCATCCTCTCGACATTCTCATCGACAGGTTTCGAGTCCAAAGAACCATCTCATAGATTGGTTTCTTCCCTTTTTGGGAGGAGGATGGTACTTCTTTTGAAGATGATGCAGCCTTAGCATCATGCTTAACTTCAGATACTTCTTCAGTATCGAGATCTTTGGTGATAGCATTTACATCATCCTGTAGCTCTTTAACCTCAGAGTAAGCAATCATTTCTTGCAGATATTGATCTTGTAGTTGATCAAGCTTGTCTCTGGATCTAGCTATTTGATCTTCCAGTTGAAGATGGATCTGTTGTTCTTCTTCCAACAGTTGTCTGAGTTGAGCTTTTCTGGTTTGAGTGTTTAATATTTTCTGATTGGTTTCTTCAGAAAGCTCAACTACTTGTACAGTAGTAACTTGGTGTTGGTGAGAAGATGGATGAGTAGATTTCTGAGGAGATGGAGACGGAGATTTCTGTGAAGTTTTCTCAGTGTGCTTTTCAGCAGCTGAGGCATTATTTCTTAGGGAAATTCCTCCCCGTGCAAGCATCATCATCATCCTTTTTCTGTCATCCTTTTCGTGATGGTCGGGAGGTTCATCAAGTAATTTCGCTTATCTCTTCTTCTTCATCATCTTCGATATAAGATTGATCACTTCAGAATAGTGATTTTCAAATTTCATTAACCTCTTCTTGTTCGTAAGGTATAAATTGCGTAGTCTGGGGCGTAATCGCTCAATGCCATCTGTAATCTTGTCTCGACCATCCGCTCAAAGGCTTCAGATCAAATGCGCCACTTCTCCGAGAAATCCTTATGCAATAGAGTCGCAATTGTGTAATCGGTAGGGAACATTGCATGGATATACGCCCAAGTCAAGAGCTCGTGCTCGTCTGGGTTGGTTGATCTGTGATTCTCAATATTTCGTAGAGATCGAGCACCTTAACCTTGCCATTTCTCAAGCATTCAATATGCTTCAAGGTTCGAGCTTTGAAGAAGGGAAGTAGTCCCTTTTCTCATCATTGGGAGCCCCGCTGCACTCGTTTGAGCGAAAGAAAGAGTTTTGAGTGAGCTTCAAAACTTTTGTAGATATCGAGTAGAAGTGTAGTTTAGTTTCTCGAGTAAGTACTTCACGCAGAGACTTGTGCTATCGAGACAATTGGTGTCTCGATATCTTGTCAGGAGGTGGAGACTTAGAAGTCCGTCCTCATCAACCTTTCTTTCTTGAACCTGAGAATTAAAATTATCACAATACTTAGGAAATTTTATCAAGAAAACTTTTTGATGACAAATCAGATATCTGAGAGGTCAATTACCTCCATGTGAGGCTCAGATATTTGTCTCGTCGAGACTTGCTCTCGAATCTTTCCTCAGGATGAAGGCCTTGATGCCTCATCAATTTCCATAAAGTGTGGGATGTCGCAACTCATCCCTTGTACTTCTACTTCTGAGTGAGCCTGTAAGTAGATTAGTATTGAATAATTTAGAAGAAGTTTTAAGATAACCCAGGATGAAGAGTACTTATCACTGATTTTCATATACCTTCATGTTGGAAGGCTCAATGAAATTTTCTTCAGAAACCTTTTCGTCTCGGGTTCTTTCGCATTTCGCATTATCTTCCTCTTCGCCAGAAATCGTTAGAAACATTTATTTTAAATGATTAAGCACATAAACATATAACTGAAGAAGTGTTATCTTAAGAATCAATTTTTACCTGTGGCACAGGCTCAGATATCATAAGAGGCGAGGTTGAGGGAACCTCCTTCCCAGTTTCTGAGGTAAGCTTTTCAGCTTCCTCTTGTTTCTGTGTTTCTAACTCAGCCTGTAACAAAGAATTTTTATAAGTAACAAGATGTACAAGCATAAATTTGCACAAGATAAGAGTTAAAGCATTCAACTACCGAAAGGCTTCAGTCGATTGGTCTCTGGAACTTGTGACCTTTCTATACTTTGGTCTTCTTGTCCCAGTATTTTTTCTTTGTTTGAAGTTTCAGGTACTTCACACCTTTCCTGAGTGTGCAACTCAGTTGCCTCCCCTGGTTGATCATTCTGAGTAGATGTCTCAATTTGATCCCTCTCTTTGAGTTGGGGAACCTGCTCTTTTGCAGGATTTTCTTCAGCATACTGCATTGCTGGTAAGTCGAAATGGAATTCATTGACCATTTCATCAACCATGTGTGGCTGTTGTGGGTGTTGTGTTTGTGGTTGTTGTGGTTGTCTGGAAGCAGAGGATTGGTCAGTAGAGTGTTCTTCCAGATTTTTAGATGTGGCATTTTCATCAGCATCTGCCAATACTAAATTTCCACTTATCAGAGCTTCTTGAAGTTGTGCATAAGAAACATTCCCTGATGAAGTGTTTGCACCAACAACCTTTGCTATAGGTTCAGCAACCTGTGGTGTAGGTTCTTCTTCAGATACCTTTTCACCAGTTACTATTTCAGTAACCTTAGCCCGTTTTGATCTTTCTAGGACTTGAGAGATGACTAGTTCATCATCTTCATCGTCAGAACTCTCATCAGCATTGGGAACTGATTGGTCCATAATTCCTGCGGTTTCTGCAGATAGGGCTTGGTGTTTTTCAGCAAGGCTTTCTGTGATAGTCTTCAAAATATCTAATCTTACTAAGAGGAGTGCGATCGAAATCAGATTCAGAGCTAGTTTTGGAAGCAGAACCAGTTTTGAAAGTATTGTTTTTCTTTTTGAAAGTTTTAGTTGCACTTGAGGATCCTCGACGAGTTTTCTGAATCTAAGTTTGTTGAACTTCCTTACAAGATTGTTGAAAGCTTCCTCCATATTGTCGACTCATCACTACTACTCTCGTGCTTTGAAGATTTTGCTTTAAAAGAGTGAAGGAAATACTGAGTTTTCATACCTTGTCTCTCATTTTCATTTAGTTCAAAGTTTTCAAATTGTTCAACAGGTATGAAAGTCCATAGTTGCCAAGTTATGAGTGTCTTCCAAAATAGTGACTTTGGTATTAAATCTGAGGAAAGAGATCGAGCCTTTGGAAACAAGTTTATTAGAAATAGCTTCTCCCATTGACTTCATTTGAGAGAGTCAAAAGTTTTTCAAAATAGAGTCAATGGTTTCTTCCTCCGCCATTCTTAGATTTTCAAATTGAGACCAAAGCATTCTAAGTTTAGTTTGTTTGACACTAGCATCCCTTCACAATGACTCAAGTAATTCCCAAGCTTGTTTTGCGAGTACGCTTTTGAATGATTTTAAACATATGAGAATCTACATGACCAAAGATAGCATTTAAAGCTTTTCATTATAAGAGCTAAGGAGTATGTCACCGCAGAGAAGCGTTCTTCCCAGATGGGGACAATGTCACCATCGATCAGTCCTTCAACACCGTGTATCCTTCCAGAATGGATCTCCAAGCACGGCCATCAAGGGACTTGATGTAAGTCCTCATCCGGATTTGCAAGTAATGGTAGTTGGACCCATCAAGCACAAGAGGTCTATTGTAGTTTGCATCCATTGTAGTAGTACCAAATCCAGACACCAGCAGTTAGGTGGCTGGCTCTGATACCACTTGTTAGAACTTAGGATCCCGGATTGGTACTTTGGAATAAGATCAATAGACAATGTTGCCAACAATGTTGTTCAACATTGTCTACAGTAAACAGATAGCAGCGGATGAATAATGTAACTTCTATTACCAAATCAATATATAGAAAAATATATTGGCAGCGCCGTAGACAAAATATCTACTGACAGGAAAAGTAGATCTAATCAAGTGGGTTTAATACAATCACAAACGATTGATTAAACAACCAAAACTAGCCCTAGAAGAACCAACAGTAAAAGCTATTCTAGGTCGATGTTTGAAAGAGTTATTCCAACAATGAATACTCTTAGACAAACTCTAAAGCTAGCAGAAAACAAGAAGCCTAAACTCTTTTAATAAAATCTCGATTGATCATCAAGAAAGGCTCTAAACATTGCTTTGCTGAATCCTTGCATATATATACTTGAGATGTCGACCTCTTCCATCTATGTCGAAAGGATCTCGCAAAGGCAATTTTTCCTTTTACTTGTTTTCTTCAAAAAGCGCATAGAAGGAAATTCCCATATTTCAATTCTTCATAAAATATATTCCTCCTTGCTTTCACCACAGGCTGTTCTTTTTCCTTAAATCAAATCTTGTTTGTTTTGTCACTACTTCCATCCAGTATCCCGTCTAATGTGCTTTGTCTTCGATGTCTGCGACAATGCTATATCTTCAATGTTATGCCAACATTGAATTCTATCCTGTCACAATGTTATACAACATTGATAATCCTGCAGCTTCACAAACAACAACAAACATAAACTTGGAACTGATTATTGAAAGACAAGATTATCAAAATATAAGTGCATGCTGCACTTTCAAGACTCTTTCTAGCCTTTGCAGCTCATAAAGATTTTAAAGTTTATCAGATGGATGTCAAAAGTGCATTCTTGAACGGTGAACTTGCAGAAGAAGTTTATGTTGAGCAACCACCTGGCTTTGAAGTTTCCTCGTAGTAGAATGGTCTATAAACTGTAAAGCTCGTATGGATAAACAGGCTCCAAGAGCGTGGTATGACACTTTGGCCAAATACCTTCTGGAAAGTGGTTTCAAGAAAGGTGAAGTTGATAAAACTTTATTTACCTTAAATCATGATGGGAAACTACTCTTAGTTCAAGTATATGTGGATGACATTATATTTGGATCTAAGGACAAGAAACTTTGTGATGACTTTGCAAATCTCATGAAAAACAAGTTTGAGATGAGCATGATGGGAGAATTGAATTATTTCCTAGGATTGCAAGTCAAGCAACTCAATGATGGAATATTCATTAGTCAAACAAAGTATGCAAAAGATATATGCTCACAAAGTTCGATTTAAAGCCTTCTGAAAAGAATGCTAAGATACCTATGAGCATATGAACCAAAATGACCTATACTGAATCAGATAAGAGTGTTGAAGAACATAAGCATAGAAAATTGCTAGGTTCACTACTTTACCTCACTGCAAGTAGACCTGATATTCAATACGCCGTTGGAGTATGTGCTAGATTTCAGAAAAATCCGATGCAAACACACTACAACATTGCTATGAAAATATTAAGGTATGTAAAAGCGACAGATGTAGGATTGTGGTATCCCAAAGAAAGTGGATTGAGTTTAATGTTACTCGATGTCGATTATGTCGATCACCGCTGATAGGAAAAGCACCTCAGAACTTGTCACTGGGTACTAGACTTATCTCATGGTTTAGCAAGAAGCAAAACTCAATTGCAACTTCTACCACAGAGGCTAAATATATTGCTGCTGGTTGTTGTGCAACACAAATTCTGTGGATACAACAACAACTTAATTCTGTGTTTCTAAAGGCACTGAAATAGTGTCTTTAAGTTTTCTTCTGTGGATACAACACAAAGTTTCCTTTCCTTGGACTGAAATGGGAGTTTTCTTCTCATCGAGTCCATAGTCTTTAAGTTGTTGTTGTATCCACAGAATTTGTGTTGCACAACAACCAGCAGCAATATATTTAGCCTCTGTGGTAGAAGTTTCAATTGAGTTTTGCTTCTTGCTAAACCATGAGATAAGTCTAGTACCCAAAAGCTGACAAGTTCCTGAGGTGCTTTTCCTATCAAGCAGTGATCCAGCATAATCAGCATCTGAGTAACCAGCTAAACTCAATCCACTTTCTTTGGGATACCACAATCCTACATCTACTGTACCTTTTACATACCTTAATATTTTCATAGCAATGTTGTAGTGTGTTTGCATCGGATTTGTCTGAAATCTAGCACATACTCCAACGGCGTATTGAATATCAGGTCTACTTGCAGTGAGGTAAAGTAGTGAACCTAGCAATTTTCTATACTTATGTTCTTCAACACTCTTATCTGATTCAGTATAGGTCATTTTGGTTCATATGCTCATAGGTATCTTAGCATTCTTTTCAGAAGGCTTTAAATCGAACTTTGTGAGCATATATCTTTTGCATACTTTGTTTGACTAATGAATATTCCATCATTGAGTTGCTTGACTTGCAATCCTAGGAAATAATTCAATTCTCCCATCATGCTCATCTCAAACTTGTTTTTCATGAGATTTGCAAAGTCATCACAAAGTTTCTTGTCCTTAGATCCAAATATAATGTCATCCACATATACTTGAACTAAGAGTAGTTTCCCATCATGATTTAAGGTAAATAAAGTTTTATCAACTTCACCTTTCTTGAAACCACTTTCCAGAAGGTATTTGGCCAAAGTGTCATACCACGCCTTGAGCTGTTTCACCATACAGAGCTTTCGTAGTTTATGTAATTCATTCTACTTTCGAGGAAACTTCAAAGCCGTGGTTGCTCAACATAAACTTCTTCCAAGTTCACCGTTCAAGAATGCACTTTTGACATCCATCTGATAAACTTTAAAATCTTTATGAGCTGCAAAGGCTAGAAAGAGTCTTGAAAGTGCAGCATGCACTTATATTTTGATAATCTTGTCTTTCAATAATCAGTTCCAAGTTTATGTTTGTTGTTGTTTGTGAAGCTGCAGGATTATCAATGTTGTATAACATTGTGACAGGATAGAATTCAATGTCGTATAACATTGAAGATATAGCATCGTCAGACATCAAGACAAAGCACATCGATGTGATACTGGATCGAAGTAGTGACAAAACAAACAAGATTTGATTTAAGGAAAAGAATGTGGTGAAAGCAAGAAGGAATATATTTTATGAAGAATTGAAATATGGGAATTTCCTTCTATGCGCTTTTGAAGAAAACAAGTAAAAGGAAAATTGCTTTGCTAAGATCCTATCGCTTTCGACATAGATGGAAGAGGTCGACATCTCAAGTATATATATGCAAGGATTCAAGAAAGCAATGTTTAGAGCCTTTCTTGATGATCAATCGAGATTTTATTAAAAGAGTTTAGGCTTCTTGCTAGCTTTTAGAGTTTGTCTAAGAGTATTCATTGTTGAATAACTCTTTCAAACATCGACCTAGAATAGCTTTTACCGTGGTTCTTCTAGGGCTAGTTTTGGTTGTTTAATCAATCGTTTGTGATTGTATTAAACCCACTTGATTAGATCTACTTTTCCTGTCAGTAGATATTTTGCCTACGGCGCTGCCAATATATTTTTCTATATATTGATTTGGTAATAGAAGTTACATTATTCATCCGCCATTATTCTGTTATCAGACAATGTTGAACAACATTGTTGGCAACATTGTCTATTGATCTTATTCCAAAGTACCAATCCGGGATCCTAAGTTCTAACAAGTGGTATCAGAGCCAGCCACCTAACTGCTGGTGTCTGGATTTGGTACTACTACAATGGATGCAAACTACAATAGACCTCTTGTGCGATGGGTCCAACTACCATTATCGCAACCGATGAGGACTTACATCAAGTCCCTTGATGGCCGTGTTTGGAGATCCATTCGAAGGATACACCGCCAATCAAGGACTCGATGTCGATGGTGACATTGTCCCCATACCGAAGAACGCTTCTCGCAGTGACATACTTAGCTCTTATAATGAAAAAGCTTTAAATGCTATCTTTGGTCATGTAGATTCTCATATGTTTAAAATCATTCAAAATCGACCATCGCAAAACAAGCTTGGGAATTACTTCAGTCATTGTGAAGGGGATGCTAGTGTCAAACAAACTAAACTTAGAATGCTTTGGTCTCAATTTGAAAATCTAAGAATGGCGGAGGAAGAAACCATCGACTTATTTTGAAAAACTTTTGACTCTCTCAAATGAAGTCCAAAGACTGGAGAAGCTATTTCTAATAGTAACTTGTTTCCAAAGTCGCTCGATCTCTTTCTCAAGATTTAATACCAAAGTCACTATTTTGGAAGACACTCATAACTTGGCAACTATGGACTTTCATACCTGCTGAACAATTTGAAAACTTTGAACTAAATGAAAATGAGAGACAAGGTATGAAAACTCATAGTATTTCCTTCACTGCTTTCTAAAGCAAAATCTTCAAAGCCCGAGTAGTAGTGATGAGTCCGAATATGACGAGGAAGCTTTCAACAATCTTGTAAGGAAGTTCAACAAACTTAGATTCGTGAAAACTCGTCAAGGATCCTCAAGTGCAACTAAAACTTTCAAAAAGAAAAACAATACTTTCAAACCGGTTCTCGTCAAAACTAGCTCAATCGATTTCGATCGCACTCCTCTTAGTAAGATTAGATATTTTGAATGCCAAGGTGGGGTCATTATCAAAATGAATGTGCTAACAATCTCGTAAAAGAGAAAAGAATCTTCGCTTGTCTCAAAGATGACTCGATGAAGAATGAAGATGAAGAAAAGAAGATGATTCAACTACCAATGCCAGAGCTCTCCGCTCATCCACTTACCATGTTGATGACCAATGTTGGGACAACATTGTCAAAACAACATCAGGAATAGAAATCTTCTTTGACTATGATGACTCTGAGAACTGTGAAATTTTGGCACTAACCAAACCTGAAAAGTCAGGAATATCTAATGTTTTATGTCTACATGGATCTGTGGATTTTGATATAGATAGTCCGTCAGAAGAGGAAGTTAATAAAGATCAAATGGTGAAGGAACTGCAACAGATGTATGAGAAACTCTTCAGTGAATGGAAGACTCTCAGAAAACTCCTCAAGAAAACTAAGAAGGAGAACCACAATCTGAAAGACACCATTGTCAAACTAGAAGCTGAATTAACAAAGAAGGACTCTGAGCTGTTCAAAGTAATCTCTGATCTATCCGTCCCCACGTGGCGACGGATAGATCTATCCGTCGCCCCATTTCTATTTTTTTTAAAAAAAATAAAATTCGTATTCGAATTTTTATATTCGTATACGGATTAATTCGTATCCAATTTGTATTCGTATACGAGATATTGATTTGTATTCGTATGGTGCGGTGGTGGTGGGAGGAGAAAGGTGGTGGCAATGGTGGCAGTGGTGGTGGCAGTGGTGGTGGTGGTGCGGTGGTGGTGGGTGGTGTAAGGGGGGTGGTGGTGGCTGGGTGGTGGTGGTGGTGGTGGTGATGGTGGTGGTGGCTGGGTGGTGGTGGGGTGGTGGTGGGAGGAGAGAGGTGGTGGTGGTGGTGGTGGAGGTGGTGGTGGAGATGGTGGTGGTGCGGTGGTGGTGGGAGGAGAGAGGTGGTGGTGGTGGTGGTGGTGGTGGTGGTGGAGATGGTGGTGGTGGAGGAGAAAGGTGGTGGAAGGAGAAAGGTGGTGGTGGGAGGAGGAGGAGAGGAGAAATGGAGGAGAAGTGGTGGAGGAAAGGAGGTGGTGGAGGAGATATGGTTTTTTTTTTTGTTTAGCACGCATCGATCTAGCTCTAACCGTCGCTAACTTTTTTTTTTTTTTTTTCGGCTATAGCGACGGATAATAGATCTATCCGTCGCCAAAATTTTTTTTTTTTTTTTTAAATCTTGGTCAACGCTCTGTAGCGACGGATAAACTTATCCGTCATACAGAGCGATTGCAGTTTATCTCTGTCAAAACGGCGACGGATAGAATCCGTCTGCTTCATGATCCGTCACATAGGCTATTTGATAAAATCACGCCTTTCCGTCCACATAAAGATAATTTTGTAGTGAGAAGATCATCAAAATAATGTGGTGACAGAGTGCCAAAGCTACCAATGTAGGGAAACATGTGTGGCGACTGCCTTATGGGAAAACAAACCAAGGTGACACATCACCACTTCGATTGAAGGACAACAAAGAGGTACTTTTAATCGCTGAACTCCCGTGATATGGATCTCATGGGCCCTATAGAAGCTAAAAGTTTAGGAGGAGCCGTATATCTATGTTATAGTTGATGATTTCTCTAGATACACTCAATCAACTTCTTGAAAGAAAAATCGAAACTTTTGAATCCTTCAAAATCGGCATACAAAATGTCAGAATCAAGACTCTACTCTTGTTCAAAGAATTGATCCGACCATGGTAAAGAATTCGAGAATCAATTCTTTGATAAGTCGTGAAAAGAAAGGAATCTTGCATGAATACTCACCCTAAGACACCACAACAAAATGGTGTTGCCGAAAGGAAAACAGGACTCTTCAAGAAATGGCTAGAGTGATGTCGAGCTCAATGAAACTATCAAAAGGTTGTGGGTCAAGTCAGAACACCGCTTGTCACATAATCAATCGTGTCTATCTTCGCCCGTGGTCTCTAACCACTCCATATGAGATGTTGAAAGGTAGAAAGCCCAATCTCAAGTACTTTCATGTATTTGGATGTGTGTTACATACTCAATGATAGAGAACATCTAGGGAAGTTTGATGCTAAAAGTGATAAAGGAATCTTTGTAGGATACTCTCAAAACAAAGCTTATAGAATATACAATCCTAGATTGCAAACTATACAAGAATCAGAATGTTTCCTTTGATGACTCGAGCCCTATGCCCGTAAGAAGATCTCTCGCAGTGTCAAAGCAGTTATTGAATCAACCTCGACTCTTCTACACATGAGAACGACGTAAACCGTGACTCCTGGCCGATCAAAATGAAAGAACCCATGTCAGGCAATGTTGTGCCAACATCCCTCAAAGGCAATGATGACTCAACATCAAACTCAACATCCTGCATTTACACTCATGATGAAGAACAAGCTGATCCTCATAATGAAACCGAGGTCAATCCGACAATCCATCCAAAGAACAATGCCGCACCTATGTCTCCCGACTCAAGAAAGGATCCTCCTCCTAGAATTCAAAGATCATCCCAATTCCCAAGTAATTGGAAATCTAGGAGGAAGGACATCGAGGGAAACACGCGAAAAACTACAAGGAGACACTCGACTTTGTCAAATATGTCACCAGAAGTTCCTCGTGCTTTGTTTCGTTAATTGAACCTAAAATGTGAAAGAAGTCATGATTTTTGGATAGAAGCAATGCAAGATGAACTTCGCTTCAAACAAATGAAGTCTGACTCTTGTTCCCCGCCCATAATATAAATGTCATAGGCACCAAGTGGATTTTCAAAAACAAGAGTGATGAAAAGGGGATAGTTGTAAAAACAAAGCGATTGGTTGCTCAAGGTTACACCCAAGTGGAAGGCATTGATTTTGATGAGACCTTCGCCCGGTTGCTAGATTAGAGTCCATTCGATTGCTCCTAGCCTTAGCATGTTGTCTTAACATAAAACTCAAACAAATGGATGTTAAAGGAGCTTTGAATGGCTACATTGACAAAGAAGTGTATGTTGAACAACCTGAGGGTTTGAAGATCCTTTTATCCGACCATGTTTTTAAACTAAGAAAAGCCTCAGATGGTTTGAAACAAGCCCCACGCTTGGTATGCTAGGTTGTAATTCCTAGTTGGGTTAGGATTTAAAAGAGGTGAGGAGATCAAACTCGCTTATCCTCGTGAAAGGAAAAGACATCGCATTGCTCAAATCTATGTTGATGATATTGTCTTTGGTGCTACTAACCTCTCCTTGCTAGATAAGTTTGTTCAAGCCATGACAGAACTTTGCGATGAGTATGATTGGTGAACTCGCTTTCTTCTTGGGGCTCCAGACATGCAGAAACAGGAAGGCCTCTTTATCTCTCAAGAGAAATATGCCAAGAATCTTATCAAAAATTTGGTCCGAAAATGCCAAACCTTGCAAAGACTCCCATGGCTACATCTCAAACTCAAAGAAACCGATGTTGGGGACGATGTTGACCCAACATTGTATGATCAATGATTGGAAGTCTCTTATATCTTTCGTACCAGACGACATCATGTTCTCTCGTTTGTGTGTGTATCAATCCAAGCCCAAAATATCTCACTTAATCATTGTCAAAAGAATCATTAGATATATATCGTGAACGTTAATCTTGGATTATGGTATGCATGTGATTCAAACACTAACTGTTGGGATTTAGTGATTCGATTGGTTGGTGACTTAGATGATCGAAAATCAACTAGTGGAGGTTGTTTTATCTTCGACCAAATCTTGTGTCATGGTATAGTAAGAAACAAAATCAAGGTGTCTCTCTCATCACCGAATCAATATGTAGCGGCCGGAGTCAGGTGTCTCAATTAATTTGGTGAACAATATGCTGCATGAATACGGGTTTCAAAGTGACACTCTTTTGTTTTGTGATAACCTTAGTGCCATTCACATATCCAAGAACCTGCTCAACACTCACGCACAAGCATATAGACATTCGACATCATTTTCAGAGACCTAGTCTCCAAACAAATAATTGACATACAACACATTGATACCACAAATCGCTTAGTCGACATTTTCACAAAGCCCCTTGATAAAGAGAGATTCTTCGCTTGAGAAGGTCTTCGCCTTTGCACTAATTGATAGGATTTGCAAGCAATGTCGACATAACATCCTCGTCAACATTGTCTTCTATGTTTACCTAGTGTTGTCTTCTGTTATTCTTTAGTCTTTTCTCTTTCTTTTTCTCAGGTGCTATGTGTTTTTGTGCTTCTTCGGGTCAATGGTTGTTCCTATTTGTAGCTTACAATGGTGATGCTTAGGTTTGAAAGGCTATTTGAAACCAAGGTTGAAAAGGATCGAGTCTCCGTGTTTGCTTTATGTAAAACCCACTTTTGTCTTTTCGCTATTTTTACTCGTACTTGACTCACTCTTGATGTTGCCTCCGCCTTTATGCTTAATAAATCTAATGAATTATGATAAAAGGGCTCAAGTGTTTCCGAGGATCGTGGTCAGGTGTTTCAAATACTATCCAGATATCGACGTGGCCAATGTGTCATGTGTCGAGGGTTGATGGTCAGATCGAAACCGACACGCACAAAAGTGCCGATTCTCGAAGTCATTGGTTCACTTTCTGAGTACCAAATTACCCAATGTGGTCAAATGTGGTCTCATGGTCACCCCCACTCAAACTTATGCTAATTGTTCAATTTACTTCTTGAGGCAATGTTGAGTGTGTTTCTTTGGTATTCCTTCCTTTTTTTGTTTTACCTGCAGCATCAGTGGTGTTAATCGAATCTGCACATCTTGAGACTTGGTTTCCTGGCTGACTTACATTAAGAGTGGTCTGATATTCCTATGTTGTCATCAATGTTGAGCCAACATCCAGGTCAACATTACTGTCGGCAAAGACATTCTTGCCGTGTTTTGTGAGCTCTTTACGTGTTTTGGGTTGGCATGAGGGGAGTAATTTAGTGTCTTGTAATCTGTAAAATGTAAAGTGTAAAATATAATATCTTACTCTTATCTGACCTTGATTTGCTTCCTAAAATAAAAATGTACCTCCCTAGGTTGAGTTTTGAGAACCTTCTTCATTCTTGACCTAATTGATACGGTGGTCATTTGCTTTCCTTAATCTCATATTAACAGCTGTGTACAGATCTTGGTTTGTGTTTTGATATATATGATTATGATCCTTGGAGCAAACCAACCAAAAACCCTAAACCCTAAACCCTAAACCGTGTTTTGATATATATGATTATGATCCTTGGAGCAAACCAACCAAAAACATTCCTCCAACCATATTACCACTACCTCTCTCATTAACCCACTTCTCCACCACTCACAAAACGCCATCCTTCCAAACCACTCTTACAAAAAAAAAAAAATTCTGCTTTTACTTCTTACTTCCAAAACTCTTCACCTTCCCTCTCTTCACTCTTGTCTCTCAACCAAAACTACTCTCCCGCCTCTTTCTCCTCAACTCTAGCTTCACAATCCAAACAATGTCGTCCCGACAAAACCCGTCTTGCCTGGATTTTCATTGCAAACACCGAGGGGAGCAAGCTTATCCTCTTCCCATTCAGGTACAACCCGGATTTTGAGATTCCAGCCTATAATTGTGAGGATTCGAAGATAGTACTGAAAACCTCGCCTCGTGTACAAAACCACAATCTCCAAAACCCAGACTAAGTCATCACCATCAAACCCTCTCAATTTGTCATAAACCCTTGTTAAATTGGGGAGCATGCCAGTCGACTTGCCACAAGATCTAAGGGATGATGATGAAAGCCCAATGGGGATAGAGAAAGATGCTCCCATGGAGGATGCTGGGGAAGATGTTGGACATCCCGAAATTTAACATGCAGATCTGACAGAAAACCCCCAAAATCCTGTTGAAGATGATGTACAACAACTGACAAACAGGGAAACGCTATCGATGGCTCGAATGATGAGAATCGACTAGCATGCATTCAAAATGTTGAGAAACCCGCAGATGAGCCTACCATCAACTAGTCAAGTGGAAGATTGGCAAATGATGACTCAGAGAAAACTGAAAGTGATCCAATGAATATAGATGAGGATGTTGTTGCAACAACAGCTGCTCATGATGATAACAATGATGAAAGCTCTAATGATATGGAAGATTATGAGCCAGAAACTGAAGATGACTCTAAGGATGAGTCAATGGTTGAAGAAGAAGATCTGAGAAACTCAGATGAAAGCTCGATGACTCAAGATTATGAAGTCGAGACAGGAAGAATCAAGAAGAATCACTGATGATGAGGATGTCATTCTTGGAGAAGACCAGATTGAAGACGAGGTAAATGATCTATCCTCCGAACTCGTGTTACAGATGGTTCGATTGATGAAGATGCGCTTCATTTGTTCTATGATAACAAGAATCTAGAAAATATGAGAAAATCAAAACAATGCTATAGATGTTGAGAAGATAATTAAAGAGGACTCATTTGAAGAGTATAACTGTTACCTATCCAAGAAAAGGAATCTCTATTATGTCATACTCAATATGCATTTGTTCCTAAATCATAAGAGAATTCTATGCCCATTTATCCGAGAATTTTGGTAGTGAAGGGCATGGTAAGCATCACCGTGTACTTGAGAGGTGATGTATTCTTCGACTTCTAAGGATATCAATCTTGTCTTTGCATAGAAATAGGGATGAGATTGAGACTCCTATGGAAGTAACTATGGATGAGATTGCAAGAGAGCTAACTGCAGAAAACTAAAATTCGCCCACCGAACTCTAGATCTGAAATATTGTTGTTCTCTAGTATCCGTTTGCCAGATCTCCTGCATAACCGGGTCGCCATCTTCCAATAACAACAAGCTCACAAGAGGCAGCCATGTTGCTTTACGTGATTAAAATGGGTTACAATGTCAACTGGGAGAAAGGATTCTCAAGCATCTAGAAAATTCTAAGAATAGAGGGATCGAGGCCATTTGATTCTTCCATCTACTATATTTGTTGTTCTTCGATGCGTGGTATTGAGGTTAAAGCCAATGATGTCTATCATTCCAACTTTAAGTCCATCTCATACCAAACAACTACGGAAACACATGACAGATCTGTGATCTTCCTTGGGTAGATCCCGATGTTTCGTGAACATGGATGTGGAGGAGAATATGCCTCTTTCTCGGGCAAAACCGATGCACCGTAAAGCTCAGAAGTTGCAATCAACATTCCAATGTCGACTTATATGTTCGACAACATTGACTCCTAACATTGAAACTCATGCGTGTAGTTTAACCAACAGACAAGTCGATTCTCGAGCAAATCAAAGGGCTTGATGAGCGATCTCAAACAATGAAGTTCAAATACTCTAGTTTCTTTTCTTTCCTCACAAAAGGGGAGAATAGATAACTTGAGTTCATTCTTCTTGAGTTTGAGTTTGTGTTGAACAATTTATAATTTGTGGGTCCAGAATATTTTAAATTCTCTTGAATATTTCTTAAGTCGTCTGTTAAGGGGAGATTTCTTAAGTCGATTAAGGGGAGATCTGATCTCTTGTAGTAGTTCTTAGTATTGTTTCTATGATCCGATCTCTTGTTTTGTTTTGTGATGAAAGACTAAGATTAAGGGGAGATTGAAAGTAAAGATGCACTTATATTTTGATAATCTTGTCTTTCAATAATCGCCCAAGTTTATGTTTGTTGTTGTCAGAAGTCACAGGATTATCAATGTTGTATAACATTGTGACAGATAGAATTCAATGTGGCATAACATTGAAGATATAGCATTGTCGCAGACATCGAAGATAAAGCACATCGATGTGATACTTGGATCGAAGTAGTGACAAAACAAACAAGATTTGATTTAAGGAAAAGAATGACTGTGGTGAAAGCAAGAAGGAATATATTTTATGAAGAATTGAAATATGGGAATTTCCTTCTATGCGCTTTTTGAAGAAAACAAGTAAAAGGAAAAATTGCCTTTGCCAAGATCCTATTGCCTTTCGACATAGATGGAAGAGGTCGACATCTCAAGTATATATATGCAAGGATTCAGCAAAGCAATGTTTAGAACCTTTCTTGATGATCAATCGAGATTTTATTAAAAGAGTTTAGGCTTCTTGTTTTCTGCTAGCTTTAGAGTTTATCTAAGAGTATTCATTGCTGGAATAACTCTTTCAAACATCGGCCTAGAATAGCTTTTACTGTTGGTTCTTCTAGGGCTAGTTTTGGTTGTTTAATCAATCGTTTGTGATTGTATTAAACCCACTTGATTAGATCTACTTTTCCTGTCAGTAGATATTTTGCCTACGGCGCTGCCAATATATTTTTCTATATATTGGTTTGGTAATAGAAGTTACATTATTCATCCGCTGCTATCTGTTTACTGTAGACAATGTTGAACAACATTGTTGGCAACATTGTCTATTGATCTTATTCCAAAGTACCAATCCGGGATCCTAATTTCTAACAAGTCTTATTGCATCCAATCTGGCAACTGGTGCATATGACTCATCAAAATCTAGACCTTCAGTCTGGGTAAATCCCTTGGCAACCAATCTTGCTTTGTTTCTGGTTATTTCACCAGTTTCATTCATTTTGTTTCTGAAAACCCACTTAGTTCCAATCACAGATATTCCTTCTACAAATGGAACTAGTTTCCAGACTTTGTTTCTCTCAAATTGATCCAACTCTTCTTGCATTGCAGAGATCCAGTCTTGGTCTCCTAATGCTTCTTCTATATTTTTAGGTTCAATATTTGAGAGGAAACATCCAAAGAGGGAATTAGCATTTTCAGCTATTGCTCTCATAGTCCTAACACCTTGATTAATTGGTCCAATTACATCTTTTGCAGGATGATCCTTGATCCATCTCATCATAGGTTTAGTGCTAGTAGGATCAATATCCAAGTGATTTGAATGTGAATCACTAAGATTATGATTTGATACTTTTTCAAGATTCCAGATATCCGACACATGGAAATGTCATGGATATCCCGACACTTTTTCGTTGTTAGAGATATCCGAACTTGCATTTCAAATAGCCTCATTTTCGATACCTCTTCATGATGAAGGTTCTCGAACTTGTTCCATTTCGAAAACTCATAGGAAATTCCTCATCATGTCGTGAGTCATCCGGTTGTTACTAGCTTTTCAAGCTTTTCTACGCCGAGTCATCCTCATATTCCATAATGATGTTTCTCCTTTCTCGAGAATTCTTCGTAATCCTCAAAGATTAATTCTGTGAACCTTTCTCGAGAGTTCATCATTAGAGGTGTTTTCTTACTTCCTTCATAGAATACAACATGAACCGATTCTTCAATTTTCTTTGTTCTTTGTTGTAAATTCAGAAGCTTTGCTATTCGTGGAATAACCAAGAAATACACCTTCATCTGCCTTTGGTTGAAATGTTCTCAGATAATCTTTCCCATTGTTTAGAACAAAACATCTACAACCAAATACTCTCAGATGTTTGACATTAGGGGGTCTACCAACTAAGATTTCATAGAGGGTCTTGTCATGGTGTTTGTTTATCAAACATCTGTTCTGAGTGTAGCAGTCAGGTTTTACTTTCAACCCAATAAACTTCACTTATTTCAAAGGTCGCCTAGCATTGTTCTTGCAGCTTCTTTAAGGGTTCTGTTTTTCCTTTCTGCAACACCATTTTGTTGAGGTGTTCTTACAGAGGAAAGCTGGTGTTGTATACCTTTGCAGGTACAAAACTCCTTTATGTACTGGTCGACAAACTCAATACCATGGTCTGTTCTGATTGCAGATACCTTGTCATTTTTCATGACTTCAAGCTTTTTCAGCAAGTTTGGTATCTCCACCCTGGCATCAGATTTGTTTTTCAGAAAGACAACCCAAGTGAATCTTGAGAAGTCATCTACAACTACCAAACCATACTTCTTTCCTGCATAACTAGTTACAGATGATTCAAAGAGATCCATGTGTAAAAGTTGCAGTGGTCTAACACTAGAGTGTCTGGTTTTGGACTTGAAAGAGATCTTGGATTGTTTCCCCATCTGACAGGCAGAACAGATACCATCCTTTCTGAAAGATGTTCTGGGAAGGCCAACCACTAACTCTTTCTTGGCAAGTCTGTTCAGAGTTTTGAAGTTCAAGTGACTCATTCTTTTGTGCCATAACCAGTGCTCTTCTGTGTGACCAGATTGACTCACCATGAGACATTCTTCAGTTGTGGCAGATGCCCAATCGGCAACATAAAGACTGCCTTTCCGCCGAGCAACCAAGATTGTCTACTTTGACTCATTGTCAATAAGTTTGCAGTATTTTGCTTTGAATTTTACAGTAAAGCCTTTGTCTGCAAACTGCTCATGCTAAATAGATTATATTTCAAATCCTTAACATGTAATACGTCAGTGATTGTTAATGAACCCAATATGACGCTAAATCCTGAGAGGGATTTAATTCTCCTCCAGCAAATCTGATATCTGGTCCTGTGTTGCAAACTTTGTAATCGACCAGATTTGCTTTGTCTCCTGTCATGTGCTTTCCGCATCCACTATCAAATATCCATTGTGCTTTAGTCCAAGAAGCATTCTGCACATAACAGGAAACAGGAGATTAGGTTCTCATATCTTTGATGGAACCGTCAGGATTAAAAGATCTTCCAGTAGGAATACATTTTTGAAAGAATTTCTTTGAAATATTCTTTTGTCTGACAGGAACATAAGGAGGAATTCTATTTGAATGAATGTTATCATTAGTAAGAATTACTTTCTTCCTTGGTGTGTTCCTAGGTGCTCCATTTGGTGCTTTCAGATACCTGTCAGGTTTCTGAGTTTGCTTTTCAGCAAACTTAGCTTTCTCGATTTCTTCTTCTAGCCCGGCATTGATTTTCGAGCTTGATTCAACTTCCACTTCTGATAATTGCTTTGAGCAATTCTAGCTTTCAGCCATCGTTCTTGCTCCTGCTTGTACTCATGAGCAAGTTGTTTTCCGATGCCTTTGTAGCCAATACCGTTTCGAGCACTTGAAGCTATCTGAGATCTTTTCTCAGCAGCTTTGCTAGTCTCTGGTTGGTCTATTTTCTTTCCAGAAAAATGTGACATGGGAGAATTTGCCAGCTCCTGCAATTCTACCTTTTTGAGAGACATAGCACTGTGGGTGTTTACACTTTTCAGTGTCGTGTCTCTTTTCAGAGACATGCCCAACAGTTTTGTTTTTGACTTGTTTTTCCCACAAAGGTTTAGTCGCAACTGTCTTTCCTTTGTCTACAATCTTCGTCTTTTGACCGATATTATATATTGCATAGGAACCATCTTGCTGAGTACTTACAAATGTTCTTCTTTCCTCACTCTTATTCAGAGTGGTAGAACAATCTGTCTGTGTATTCAGCCCAAGTCCTTTCTTTTCTGAAGGATCTCTTAAGTAAGATTGTACTTCAGTAAGAGTGTCACTAGCTTTGGCATAAGATTGAAAAGATAATTCTTTCTTTTTGAGTTCCTTGTTCTCAGAAAGAAGATCTTCAAATTTCTTTAGTAGCTCAGCCATTGCCTCATTATGTGACTTTTCAGTCTCAGATATCTGAGCTTTGAGAAATGCATTTTCAGCATCCTTTTTCTCAGATATCTTAACCAGTTTAGAGTTTTCCTTTGCAAGAAAATTATTTTCTTCTTCGAGATTTTCGGCTCTAGCTCGGATCATTAGAAATTCTCTTTCATAGATATCAAGTTCCTTTCTGAGATTTTCTAGATCTTTGATTTCTTCTTCATCACTTTCATAAGTGTAACAAGAAGTATGTATTACCTCATCAGCCATAAGACAGTTTTCAATGTTAGAGATGTCTGGACCGTCAATCTCAGCAACTCCACACATTTCATTTTTCTTGAGGCCGAAGTCGATTACATCGTGAGTAACTCCACATAATTCTGGTGATGGTAAAGTTGAGTCATCTGAATCATCTTCAGAGTCTGTCTCAATATCTAGAACATCCAGTTGAATTTGGATTTTCTTTCTTTCTTCAGTTAATAAAGCTTTCTGGCTTCTTCTGAAGATTCTTCTATCTTTCTTGTCACCTGTCCTTAGTTTGTTGAAGGCCGGACAATCCTTCTTGAAGTGACCAGGTTTCTGACAATAGAAACAGATATCGTTTCCAATTTCTGCTTCCTCAGTACATGATGCTTTTACTGGCTTGTTCAAATGAAGCTTTGCATACTTTTGTACTGGTGATAGTTTGAGCCTAGATGCTTTTTCAACTTCTCTTTGGCTTTCCTTCTCTCAATTTCTCGACTGATATATTTGCTCATTTGCTTTGCAGCAAGAGCATCCACAGTCTCTTCCTTGCTTTTCTTCTTTTCAGAAGTTCCTTGAGTGACTAGAGCAACGTTCTGCAACTTTTCAGTTGTTTGTTCTCTTTGAATTGTCTCATAATCAACAGTAGCAAGATGAGAGAAAAGTTCCACTGGAGTGATATTTGGCATTCCTTGGTTGAAATAAAA
Source organism: Plantago major (assembly GCA_026545765.1). Lineage (NCBI taxonomy): Eukaryota > Viridiplantae > Streptophyta > Magnoliopsida > Lamiales > Plantaginaceae > Plantago > Plantago major. The sequence goes on from JAIFAC010000085.1 coordinate 132,926, forward strand.
GAATTTAGTATGCTCCCAGTTGTGGTTAAGACTTCTGACAATAGTCTTAATCTTCTCCATCGGGAGTATCTATTGCTTTCCCCAAGTGCTGCCATATCACTCATGAGAGTGGTAAATCTGAAATCAAGTTCTTCCAAGGTTTCAGTGGGTCCTTGTTTGAAATTTTGAAATTTCAATTTGAGAACTTCGAACTTGTTTTCCTTGGTTTTCTCAGTTCCGGCACAGATTTCTTCAATCAGTTGCCAGGCAACTTTCGCCGTTTTAACACCCCACAGTTTACACTGTATGTGCTCAGGTGTCGATCTGATGATGATATTACGAGCTTGACCATCCAGACGATTCCTCTTGGCATCTTCCGATGTCCAGAGCTCTCTGGGCTTTGGTTCGTAAATAACTTGACTAGTAGATCTCCCACTTGTTGACGCATCAGTTTGTGAAGACCCTTCGCTTTGATCTCTGTATCTACCATTAGAAACCTCCATGACTTGCTTAAGTTGTTGAATGACAATTGGGCCATTCTTTATCACTTCGATCATTTCGTCACTTATGGCTTCAAGGTGGAGCATCATGTTATTTTTCCATTTCTCGTAGCTCTCTGGTTTGAGAACTGGTGCATCACTCAGAGACATACCTGCACACTTAACACACAAATTAAATAGTCCTCGAAAATGGACAAAGTTCCTTCACCTATCTGGGGATCTAGGTTCAGTGCAGAAGGCTGGTGAACCTCCTGCTCTGATACCACTTGTGGTCCAGATAACGGCAAAGTAAAAGACTAGGGGGGGGGTGAATAGTCTTTTAAAACTTTTGTCGATAAACACAATTTCTCAGATATCTGTGAAGATATCTGATACTTAGATTCAGAGCGCGGAAGACTTAAGATAGATAAGTGCAGAAACAGTTAAAGTGTGTTGCTGAAATGTAAGTACAGAAATGTAAATAACACAGCAAGTATAGTGGTATCTGGAGGTGGCGTAATCCTCCAACTAATCCACTTCAGTCTTCCAGAGACCTAGAATTCACTAGAATAGATAATTGAGTTCTCCTTACAAAAATCCTATTCTAAAATTTCTTTAAACAAATGGTTCCCAACCAAATGTTCCCCCTGAGTTGTTCCCCGGCTTTCTCAACAAGTACTTCTGTATCGAAACCTTTTTGAGTTGTTCCCTAGCTTCCCAAGCTAAGTACTTCCTATACTCAATAACCTTGGAGTTATTCCTTAGTTTCCCAAATCAAGTACTTCCTATACTCCGGTAACCTTGGAGTTATTCCCTGATTTTCCAAACTAAGTACTTCCTGTACTCCACGCCAATTATGGTGTTGGTTTCGGTTTGAGTTGTCAGATGAGCTTCTTTAATAACTTATTCAGTTATTCAGATAGCTCTGTGAATCAAGTATACTTAATACACTTTTCAATGTATGGTATCTTGTTCTTTTCTTGACCAGTCTTAGATAAGTGTTCAAGAGAATGAATCTCAGATACTTGATCTTTTGATTCAACTCTTTCACATATAGCTGTGCTTGTTTAGGATCAGGACACTTAGAACTTTAGTGCTACTTAAGATCAAGAGCTTTGGTGCATGTAAAGCTTTAGAATAAGTAGTCTGCTTGAGATAGTAAGATATTCAGTGTGTCTAAGGTTCAGCGTGTGTGTTCTCAAGCTGTCTAAGTGTTGATATTTATAGATGAATTTGAGTACCTCAAATTCAAACTATTGATATCTGTGTATAGTACTGTAGCAGGTTTGTCTTCTTCTTCAGAAGCTACCGTTGCTTTCATTCAGACATCTATGTCCGTGCATTAAATGCATTGTACTGTACTTTTTAACCTGTAGTGCCAACGGAACTATGATTTTGTATCAGAGGCAACCTTGATCAGATTTCTCTGATTCTTTGCACGTCCTTATCTTCAATCTTCAGATACCACTTTTATTGAAACAACTTTGTTTGAAATATATATATTTCTTTTTCAGAAATGTGGTTAAAGCTCAAGGTATCTGAGAATAGATATTTGTGGACACTTTCCTTGTTTTCAGATAGACCTTTTGGTTTCTCAGATATCTCTTGTGACACAGTTTGGTTAAAACCATTCGTGTCTTCAAGATATCTGGCCAAGGTATCTGGAAAAACTGTTTCAGTAACCTTGTGCAGTTTCTTCAAGTCTTCAATGTCGTTGAACTTGTTCTGCTTGGATGTCTTCTTCTTGGTCTTCTCTTCATAAAATAAAAATTACATTTTGAGACCTAACATCCTATACAAGATTAACTAAACTATCATACTTAGTGGGTTTCCTCTTTTACAATGTTCAAGTGAACCAAGAGTACTAATCACCTTTCTAAGACTAAGATAAGTCATCATGTTGCTGATCAAAATCTAAACAAATATTCTTAACAAAATATCTAACAAAATTCCTAACACTTTGGTCGGACCATGTGAGGTCGGACCAGTACTGAATTGGCTAGTTAAGCCGTGATGCGCTTTAGGACACGCTCTATGGCGCCCTTAACGGATTGGACGTATGTCCTTAACAACATATGTCCCCCTAGTTTCCAAGTATCTTAGTAGAAGATAGCTGGTAACTATGAAAAGAACGAGTGTGTTGTGGAGCGTGTCTGAATCGTTAATTGGAGAAAAGGGAAAAAATCCCTTCTTTGTTGAAAACCGTCATCCGTGTTCCGTGTTCAGGAATTCAATATATCTCCCGTTTCCTTCTCTTGAGGTAGCGAAAGTACTCGATTTGTAGATGGAAAAATATTATGTCGAGATATATAGTTCCGAGTACGGTTAGGAGGTAACGTAGCCTTCAGGAGACTTTCCGTTAGGTAGTTTTTGAGCAGGTGTTCCTGGCCCGTCAATCCATAAGTTGAAGAGGTCCGAAAGGTCTTATGTTCGGCCCATGGGGATAGGATCCCGAATGAAGCGATACGACCGTTGGATCGGGAACGTCCTCAACGGTTGGATTGAAGGCTCAATTGATGCGACACGCCTGTCACGCATTAGATGCGCCGTACTGGCAGCAACCCGTTCGTGGAACGTTGCAACCCTTGGATTAGAAAGATCTGACGGTTGAGATTCAAATCCAGGTGATGTGACTCTTGGCTTTCTCCAAATTGCCCTTATAAATAGTCAGCTCAGCGGTCACTTTCACACTTTTAGCAATATCGAAACTCAGTTCCTTCTATACGGTAATCCGAGCAATTGAAGGCGCATCCGAGAAAGTAAAACTGCCCAAAATTCGGAGATTCCTGCTGCGCATCTGTTCTTTCGGAGGATTGTTCAGGCCTAGTCATCCGCACAGACTTCTATAGTCGACTGTTTGCCAAGTAAGTACCGTCTTTTCTTTGCTCTGCTTCGTACCGATGCATGCTTAATATCCTGCAACCAAAACTCGCATGTATATGCTTATTTGGTAGTATCTTGGTGCCGTTTGGCATACAAGCCTTCGTGAATCGGCTTGTGTTAGCGTGCCGTGTTGCGTAGTTGCTAGTGCCGATGGTTTATGGCAGTGTGCCAATGTTGGTGCCACCGATCGATACGATCCTTAAGCGGTAAAACACGTTAAATACCATATCTTAAGTCAGATTTGGTCAAGAAGATACGTAAACGAACTCTCGGACAATCACCAATATCATTTCTGATTCGTTTTCTTCTGCCTTAGGATGTCCGGGAGCGATAGTCAGAACCAATTTGAGGCACCAAGTTACAATGATGCTCTAGACTTAGGCACTGGGTCCGTGAATATGACCCTATCCTTGGAGGACTTATTCGCCGAGAAACCTTGGTTCCATGAAACTTCGGATGCCGGACACGATGCCGTGCAAGGCAGTCCTCCCCGGGTTAGATAGTTGGTCCAATCTTGGACTATCGGGGGAGTCGGACCGTCCAGAGGTCCGAACGAACCGCATATGGAGCAAGAGGGTGATAGCGGCCGAGAAACTGACGAGGTCGAGATGTTTGAGGCGGGAGAGGAAGATCGCGTCGTGGCGGGAACAGGTCCATCTAATCCAAGCACGTCCGGGAGACCAGAAGATGTTAATGATGATGAAGAAGAGGATGACGACGAAGAGGAGGAGGAGGAAGGTGATGAATCTCCTGTTGCTCGTCCTCGGAGACGCGGTGGGCGTCGGGTCGCACTTCATCCCGCTGGTCCCGTCCGGTCCCACCTTCCTTTGGCTGCAGGACGCGGCGCGAATCAAATTTCCCCGTCCTGCGTCCGCTGTTGTGATAGCGGATGAATTTGGAGAACTCAATGCCGACGGACTTCTTCCCACCTATCCGTCCAGAGTGAGAGCCGAAGACATTCCCGAATGGAGGCTGAAGTGGGAGATCCCTGACTCCGTAGAGATCATGGTCCCTGAGCCCGGACATGCCTTTTATAATCCGCCCGCTGGATACATGTGCGTGCACGAGGTGGCCTTAGCGTGTGGGTGGAAGATTCCCATCGCCCCGGAACTAAAGAATATCTTGAACCACATCGGGATAGGTCCGAGTCAGGTTATCCCTAAGTCCTTGGGAAACCTTATACCTTGCCGTCTTTTGCAAGAAGAAAGGCGATCCATTAACTTTGAGAACTTTAGCGGCTCTTCCATGTGTCATTCGGTCAAGAATCCACTATTCTATACTTTCATGAATAGGAAACCCTATAACTTTATCTCGCACTCGATTTCTTCTTTGGGATCAAAATGGTGGGACAAATGCGTTTAAATACGCATGGCTCAAGCTTTGGAGCATCCGAAGGCATGAGAGCAATGGGAACTGCCCATAAAGTTTCTGAGGGAGAGCATCCCGGACTGGCACCATCTTCCAAAGAATGTGGCTCCGTGGGTGGCTGCCATTCATAAAAGCACGACCCGCCAACCTATCCATACCACGGATTGATCTGTCACCTGTCATTACCTATCTTGCGTGGGCCTTGATCGAGTTGAGGGAAGCGGACTTGATGAACCCGACTACTCGAGCCTTTATGCTTGCTATTCGTCGAGACACTTTGTTACGATTCCGTGTTTTAGTTGTATTTCTTCAATAAGCTAGGCGTATGCGATGCGTGGTTTATTTCACAGCTTACTGGTTCGACTACATCATGTCAACTCTCCGAGAGAAGAAGAGGTTGCAGAGGGAGCAGCAAGCTCTGGAGGTCGCAGCTGGTCAAAGGACCCGAATCATTAACACTTCCGCGGTGCCCGCCCGTACGGATCGAAAAATGCATTTGTGTTCGCCAACAAGAAGAAAGGCGGAGCAAGGCTGGTGAGGACTCCCAGGCCCTGTGGTGCCCGATATAAAAGGCTCACGCTCACTACCACTACTACCGGTCCCAAGCTCCCAACCTCGAGCCCCAACCGGGACGTGTTTATGGGACACCATCATCTCGGCGAAAAAGGCGGCAACCTCGGAGGCTCTCCTGCTGCGAGGCAAGAGTTGTGGTTCGTCCTTCCTGTGGACCAAGTACTGGATAAGGAATCTGGCTTGCGGACTTCCAGAAATGGAGCGGGTCGGAGGGCTGGATGCTCTATATCAGCGGGTAAGTAATCTGTCCTTGATTTACTTGTTTTGTTCTTAATGTGATACAAATATAACTTGTATCTGCTCGGGTGTTTCCCCAGCTCGGGTGTTTCATCAAGGCCATGCAGTGGAAGGCCAGCGAACGGGCCACCATTGAAGAGGATCTCCACAAGGCTGTGTCCACATCCGCAGATGAGGCGGAAAAAGTGAAGCAGCTGGAGATGAAGCTGAAGGAGGGAGAGGTGAATTTCCACAAGTTGAAGACCAGCTGGGAGAAAATCAAGGCGGACCTTGACCATCAGGGGAGATTTGTCGATAAGGCGATGCAGGCTTTCCTGGATTTTAAGAACTTCATGGTCGGGGGCCTCCAATATGTCCGTCTTTACGCCGGCCGTGACTTCTTGAGGTCTGCCTCTTTCAATTTCCTGATGTCGAACAAATCGGATGCCTCCCGTCTGGATGGGTTTGTGTCATGATCGGACATTGCATCGAGGACTTCTTCCACCGACTTTATTGGAAGGCGGAGGGGTTGATCCCCTCTGCGGATGCGAACGGTGTCAAAGTGCCCGTCGACAGTGTCTCGGACGAGCAGTTGGTTGTATGTGAGTTTGCGGAACTGGTCACTGAGGAAGGTGAGATTGAGATCCAAAACGGCGGACCCTTCCTTCCTAGGTTCATCCCGGAAGCTCTCCTGAAATTGGGCCTTGTACCCTTCAATGATTATCGAGCTTTCCTGCAAAAGTGGTTTGCCCTGCCTGCCCGCGTTCTTGACCTTCCCGCTGATTTCGACTTGTTTGCCCACGCTAAGGCTCTTGCGGCGGAAGCCACCTCCAAAGATCCTGACGCCAATCGGCCTGAAGATGAAGAAGCTGGTCCAAGCCAGACCGGGCCTGAATGAGAAGTCTGGGGTATGCCCCGCTAGAATTCTGTATCTTTTGGACGTTTATTTAATTCGGAACATGTTGCTATGTAATCTTGCTGAATTCGTTTTTATTCCGAGGAGTTAATCCTCCCATGGTTCTGAATGATTGCTTGCTGGCTCCTTATTTCCGTACTTTGCGTTATTGATATGCTGAGTCACTTTGTAGATGACATCTCTTAAGAACTCGGATCGATATAGCTTGTATACGTCATAACGTGAAAATACTCATCTATCCGATCTTCGGAGCGTGCGCGTTGGAAAGCTCGATTCTTCTAGAAGGAGGAATTTGAAACAGTAAAATTTTCATAATGACCACGTCCTTTCACCTTCCTAGTCGTCGGATGATCGACAGATGGCGAAATCTGAATGACCTGTTGTGACTATAAATAGGGGTGTGGTACTTCTCCTTTTTTTCACTTTTCGCAGAAGTTAGCGTGTTCAGGATGTCGGACTCAAGCAATGACGAATACGGTCACTGGGTGTACTGCGCCTGCGGAGACATGCATCCGCCCATATATCCGGGTAGGGGAACTTGGCGTGATCCAATCGTCCTGGATTTCGAAGGCGATCCCCCCCAGTGCCCAGGAATAGCCAGGAGATTGGCTGAAGAGGAGCGTGAACGGACGCTGAGGTTGATCCGTAGGAGGATTTGGATGCAGCAGCAAGCTCGCCAGGTCCGAGGTGGTGGCTCAGAATCCCAAGGTTCAACTTCTAGGCAATGGTGATGTTCAAGGCGGGGTATGCCCCGTAGTAGTATGTACCTTTTTCTTGGCTTTTGTCGGATTGTAGCATCTGTACGTATATGTTCGAATGATTTTGCTTATATATAAAATTCGAACTATTTCATCCGATAAGACGTCTACTCCTTCCCGCGCCCGTAATTGTCGTAAGGTGGTTGAATAAATTCGAAACCCGAGGTTATCATTTGGCCCGTTTGGATGCGGTCAAACGCAAACTTGACCCATCCCTGTCGTACGGGAGAAGTTGGGTCACATCTGACACCAAGCTGTTTGCGTGGCGGATGCGGATTGGTTGGAGTGTCCTATAAAAAGGCACGACCCCCATGCCAAACCTAGATGAGTTGATCAAATGCATTTCTTCTTGCCTGTTAGGCAGAAACATTTTGTTGTGTGCCTGTGTCGTCCACGGACCAGGACTTGGGACGATGCCATGCTTTGGTGGCGGCCCGACGGAGTTCGTCAGGTTTAACCCTGTTCTTGTGTGCAGGTAGATGGAAGTCCGTCTGTCCGTGGAGCCTACGGCGGTAGCGCGAAAGCCTGTCCCGTTGAAGGAAGGATGCGTGCTGGAAGATGTCGTATCTCCAGGGATATCCCTTGTACTTTCCTTTTTTGTAATGCGTCCTTAAATCCGGATATCAATCCGTGACTGTAAGTTGCATGAAAAGGATGACGTATCATCTGTCTTTGTAAGAATGAAGATTCTCTACTTTCTGTCCTGTCATCAAATCTCACATACAAATATCATAAGTCGAACGAAAGAAGTTGTATTGATTTGTCGGAAATTCAATTACAACGTGTGGGCGCTCAGGCCAATGACATAAGTATCAAACAGAACTGACAGAGTTTCGTGTATTTGATAGTTGGAGTTAAAAATGACAAAACACATAACTGACAGAGTTTTACGAAGTAGATAGTTGGGATGCAAGATGACTAGTCGATCTGTCGGAGATTCGAGTAGCCCCCGTTATGCGTAAAACTTTTGGAGATTTATGGCGTTCCACGTACGCTTGAGTGGATGCCCACTCCCATCCTCTAATTCATAACTCCCATTCGCTCTTGCCCCGATAATCTTGTAGGGTCCTTCCCAGTTGGGCTTGAGTTTGCCAACGTGTGCCAGAATGTCCGCACGGCGAAGTACTAGGTCTCCGACCTGCAGGTTGCTCGCTCGGACGTTCCTGTTGTATGCTCGAGCAGCCGTTGCTTGATATCTATGGATATTAGCCAGGGCATCAGTTCTTTTTTGTTCTAAGATGTCCAGATCAAATATTCGTGCATCGCGATTGGCGGACTCTTCAAACTCTTGGACTCTCATAGTCTCGAGAGCAATTTCTGCTGGTATGACTGCCTCCGAGCCATATACCAGGGCAAATGGAGTTTCCTTGGTTGTTGTCCGTGCAGTGGTGCAGTGAGCCCATAGCACGCCGTCGAGGTCGTCTGCCCAGTTTTCTTGGGAAGTCCGCAACCGTTTTTCCAAGATCCTGACTATTGTTTTGTTGGTGGACTCAGCTTGTCCATTTGCCTGCGGATGTCCAACAGACGTGAATCGTTGTTCAATTTTGAAGGACTCCAGCCACTCCTTGAGTTTTTGGCCTGAAAATTGGGCGCCGTTGTCCGAGACAAGGACCCTAGGTAGGCCGAAACGGCAGATGATATTCTTCCAGATGAAGGTCCGTACTCTACTCTCTGTGATGGTCGCAACGGCTTCCGCTTCCACCCATTTAGTGAAGTATTCCACGGCGACGATCATGAACTTTCTCTGCTGGGTACCCCTTGGAAATGGTCCGACGATGTCGATTCCCCATAGATCGAAAGGACACGCTATGATTGACGGAATCATAGGTCTTGTCGGACGATGAGGAACGTTCGCATAGTACTGGCAATCTGGGCACCTCCGAGCATGGTTGGCAGAATCTCTGTCGATGCTAGGCCAATAATATCCTTGTCGTATGATTTTCTGGGCAAGGGTCCTTCTGCCAGAATGACTGCCGCAGCTTCCGTTGTGTATCTGTTCCAGCACAGTTTTAGCCTCTTGCGGGCCTAAGCATCTTAAGTGAGTTCCGGCAAAAGACCTCTTGTACAGGTCTCTTCCGAGAATAAAATATCTATTGGCTCGATACTTCACTCTCCTTGATTCTGTCGGATCCGTTGGAAGAGATCCGTCCTGGAGATAGTTCCAAATGTCAGTCATCCAATCTCTCTCCGTGCCCGTCATCATGACGGTTGGTTCTGGACTCATGACGGATGAGTGAGTTACAGTGAGCAGAATAACTCTTCTTGTGTCCAGGGCCGCTGTCGCGGATGCGTATTTTTCTAAGGCATCTGCTCTTTCATTATAGACTCTGTCAAACTTTTCCAGAGCGAACTCGTCAAAGAGGCTGGTTTCGCACTTGAGTAGCTCGAGATACTTGATCATCGAAGGACCCTTGGTGGCAAAGGTTCCTGCGAGCTGAGCTGCTACTAGATGTGAGTCCGTGTAAGCTTTGAGCTTGCGGACTTGGAGTGACCTGGCCAAGCGCATCCCGACTAACAACGCTTCATACTCAGCCTCATTGTTGGTGACTTTGAATTCCAAGGAAATTGCATAGTCGAGTTCCGCGCCATCGGGGCTTTTAAGAAAAATTCCGATTCCTCCGACTCTTCCGGTGGAGGATCCATCTACTTCTAGCACCCAAGTGTCCGAAGGGTGCTTTTTAGCCTGGAAATTCTCTTTCAGCTCAGGGGCTTTCGATTGCTGTTCTTCCTTCCCTTTGACTTCGGATCCGGAATTGTTAATATCTGGTCTATTCACAATATTGTCGAGGAGAAACATCTGGTTGATCCGAGTTTCCTCGCATGATGCAAGTGAGGGCCGATTGATAAACTGAGCGTCCTCAAAGTTCTCTACTTGTAACTTCAGCGGGATTGGCCTTTGCACAATGTTGGTGATTAGACATTCTAACGCTTGTCTATCAGGGACTTTCTCTGAGCCGGTCTCAGGATATTCCACCAGGAAATCGGCGAGAACTTGAGCTTTCTTGGCTGACGGAGCCTGGTAGAAAATGTCGTATTCGCTTAGCTCAATCGCCCACTTAGAAAGTCGTCCTGACTGATCGGGTTTCCCCAAGACCTGTTTCAAAGGTTCCGCAGTTAGCACCACAATTTTATGAGATTTGAAGTAAGGTTTTAACCGTCTGGCAGTGTAAACCAAAGCGTAAGCAAGCTTCTCGATCTTCATGTATCTTGTCTCCGCCCCAGTAAGGGCTTTGCTAAGATAGTAGATCGGCAAATGTTCATTAGCCTGAATCCATACTAGGACGGAACTCATTGCCTCTTCCGTAATTGCTAGGTAGAGGTAGAGTGGTTCTCCTTCTACGGGTTTGGAGAGCAGTGGAGGGGAATGGAGGTATTCTTTCAATTTTTCGAAAGCCTCAGAACATTCCGCGGTCCACACAAAGCTCTCTCCTTTCCGGAGGATTTTGAAGAACGGAAGATTCTTCTCGGCTGATCGGGAAATAAAACGACAAGGACATGAGGCTTCCTATGAGCCGTTGTACCTCATTGAGGGTTTTCGGGTGTGGCAAATCTAGGATTGCCTTGATTTTCTCGGGATTGGCGCTTATTCCCCTTTCCGTGACCATGTATCTGAGGAACTTTCCTCCCTTTACTCCGAAGGTGCATTTTTCCGGATTCAATTTCATTCCGTACTTTCTCAAGATAGCGAAGCACTTGTTCAAATGGTCCACATGCCGTTCTTCTGTTTTACTTTTAACGTGCATGTCGTCCACATACACCTCCATCGTCTTTCCGATTTCATCCTTGAACATCTGGTTCACCAGACGCTGGTAGGTGTCTCCCGCGTTCTTCAGTCCGAAAGGCATCACCTTGAAGCAGTATACTCCTTCTTAGGAAATTTGTTGGGAAATTTCTTGGGAAATTTGTTAGGAAATTTGTTAGATATTTTGTTAGAAATATCTGTTTAGATTTTGATCAGCAACATGATGACTTATCTTAGTCTCAGAAAGGTGATTAGTACTCTTGGTTCACTTGAACATTGTAAAAGAGGAAACCCACTAAGTATGATAGTCTAGCTAATCTTGTATAGGATGTTAGGTCTCAAAATGTAATTTTTATTTTATGAAGAGAAGACCAAGAAGAAGACATCCAAGCAGAACAAGCTCAACGACATTGAAGACTTGAAGAAACTGCACAAGATTACTGAAACTGTTTTTCAGATACCTTAGCCAGATATCTTGAAGACACGAATAGTTTTAAACAAACTGTGTCACAAGAGATATCTGAGAAATAAAAGGCCTATCTGAAAACAAGGAAAGTGTCCACAGATATCTATTCTCAGATACCTTGAGCTTTAACCACATTTCTGAAAAAGAAATATATATATATTGCAAACAAAGTTGTTTCAATAAAAGTGGTATCTGAAGATTGAAGATAAGGACGTGCAAAGAATCAGATAACACTAGTCTCTGATACAAAGCATAGTTCCGTTGGCACTACAGGACAAAAAGTATAGTACAATGCATTTAATGCATGGACAGAGATGTCTGAATAAAAGCAATGGCAGCTTCTGAAGAAGAAGACAAAACCTGCTACAGTACTATACACAGATATCGAAAGAAGAACCTACACCACAGGTTGCTGAACCTATAGCAAAGGTTGTTGGTGCAAACACATCATCAGGGAATGTCTCTCTTGCACAACTTCAAAAAGCCCTGTTGAGTGGTATTTTAGTGCTGGCAGATGCTGATGGAAATGCCACATCTAAAAATCTGGAAGAACACTCTACTGATCAATCTTTTGCTTCCAGACAACCACAACAACCACAAACACAACAACCACAACAGCCACAAGTGGTTGATGAAATGGTAAATGAACTCCATTTTGAATTACTAGCAATACAGTATGCTGAAGAAAATCCTGTAATTGAGCAGGTTCCCCAACTCAATGAGAGGGGTCAAACTGAGACATCTACTCAGAATGATCAACCAGGGGAGGCAAATGAGTTGCATACTCAGGAAAGGTGTGAAGTACTAGAAACTTCAAACAAAGAAACTGCACTGGGACAAGACAACCAATGTATAGAAAGGTCACAAGTTCCAGAGACCAATCGACTGGCCTTTCGGGTAAATGGTAGTTTAACTCTTACCTTGTGAAAAAAAATTTTATACTTATAAATCTTGTTACCTTATAAGAATTTCTTTGTTACAGGCTGAGTTAGAAATGCAAAAACAAGAGGAAGCTGAAAAGCTTGCCTCAAATACTGAAAAAGAGGTTCCTTCAACCTCAACTCTTGAGAAATCTGAGCCTATCCCACAGGTAAATGATTCTTAAAGAGAACTAATTTTTCAGTAAAAATGTTTATGTGCTCAGTCATGTTAAATGTTTCTATGGCTCAAGCGAGATGGAAGAAGATAAGGCAAAAATGCCAGAGACAAACCCAGAAACCAACAAGGTTTCTGAAGAATACATCACTGAGCCTTCAAACTTGAAGGTATATGACAATCAAGTGACATGTATTCTTCATCTTGGGTTATCCTTTATCTCTTCTAATATCCAATACTTTCTACTTACAGCTATTTGAGTAGAAATGCAAGGGGATAAAGTTGCGACTTCCTGCATCAATGGCAATTGATGAAGCCCCAAGACATCACTCGAAAGAACACCGAAGCTGCACAAGTTTACGAGAAAATGAATCTGAGCTTCTGTTGAGGAAGTAAGTAGCTCAATCGAATTCATTAAAAGCATATTTATGCATAGATTCTTTCAAACTATTTCCTAAGTATTGTATTTCTCTCAGGTTCAAGAAAGAAAGGTTGATGAGGACCAGACTTCCAAGTCTCAACCTCACAACAAGATATCTGAGACACTAATTGTCTCGATGAGAACAAATATCTGAGCACAAGTACTTACTCGGTAACTCGAAACTAAACTACACTTCTACTTAGATATCTACAAAAGTTTTGAAGCTCACTCAAAACTCTTTCTTTCAGCTCAAAGATGCAAAGGTTCCCATTAAAGAAGCGAGGACCTACTTCACTTCTTCAAAGCTCACACCACCAAAGCACATTCAATGCTTCAAGAAATGGCGAGAAGTTAAGGTGCTCTGATCTCTCGAAATATTGAGAATCAGCGATCAACCAACCCAGACGAGCACGGGCTCTTGACACGAAACTTATGTCCAAGCAATGTTCCTCGAACAATATCTGATTCTTGCGACTCTACTACATAAGGACTTTTCGGAGAAGTGGCGCATAGTTTGATACATGCCTTTGAGCAGGCGGATGGTCGACAAGATTACGAGATGGCATTCAAGCCGGTCTAACCTGCACTACGCAATTTATACCTTCTGAACAAGAAGAAGTTAATGGGCAGAAGATCACTATCCCGGAAGTGATCAATCTTGTATCTGAAGATGATGAGGAGGAAGAAATGAATGAAAATTACTTTGATGAACCTCCCACTGACCATCACCAAAAAGATGATAATGACAAAAAGGATGATGATGATGCCCCTGCACCAGGGACCGGAGGAATTTCACAGAGAAACAATTCCTCAGTTGCTGAAAAGCAAACTGAGAAGACATCACAGAAATCTCCGTCTTCATCACCTCAGAAATCTACTCATCCATCTTCTAACCAACACGCAGTTACTACTGAACAAGTAGTTGAGCTTTCTGAAGAAACAAATCAGAAAATACTAAACACTCAAACTAGATCTGCTCAACTCAGACAACTGTTGGAAGAAGAACAACAGCTCCATCTTCAACTGGAAGATCAAATAGCTAAATCCAGAGATAAGATTGATCAACTACAAGATCTATACTTAGAAGAAATGATTGCTTACTCTGAAGTTAAAGAGCTACGGGATGCTGTGCAAAAGATCACCAAAGAACTCGATACTGAAGAAGTATCTGAAGTCAAGCATGATGCTAAGGCTGCATCATCTTCAAAAGAAGTACCATCCTCCTCCCAGAAAGGAAAGAAACCAATCTCTGAGATGGTTCTTTGGACTCGATGATCGATGAAAATGTCGAGAGGATGAAGATCCTTTGGACTAATCACTCAGATGATGAAGAAGACAAGACTTTGGCAGAGCACCGCAATGAACATTTAGCGGTTTCTCACCTGAAAAGGAAGTTGATTGCTCCTACAATATTCAACAAACTGCCAAACGTCCACTCCCTGAATACATGAGCAGTGCAATCTTGGCTACTACGAACAAGGAGATGTCTTCACGGAACAAGGAAGTAATTGCCTCGTCCCTACGAAATGAGAAAATTCACTAAGCTCATCACTCGGAGAACAACTAGCATAGTCATTGCTCGGAAAGACACAGGAATGATAAGGACGATGATCGTCTTTAGTGAAAAAGCTTTCCAAGAGGCAAGTTACATCTTTGGAAGCAGATGCCATCCTAGGCCCGTTAAGAGCTCAGCGATAAGGACAATGGACTTATCAAGCAAAATCGAGCTCAAAACCGAACTTGAAGTTGTACCGCTATAATTATTTACAAGGGCATTTGACTCTCTCTCAGATTCCTTTATGAGGCCGAGTCGATGACAATGACTAAGGGGGAAAGAAAGTACAAATCTGGACCTCAAAGTCAGGGGGGAATGGGAAGAAGGAGATGAAAACAAGAAGAAATCTGGAGCTGGTGCGGCTCAGAAAGGAAGAAGAAGAAGAAAAACTTCCCAGCCACCACTCAGAATCAATGAACCTTCCTCAAGCCAAGCTGCTTTGCAAATAGTAGCTGCTTCCCATAAACCCACTGAAGAAACCAAAATGGTAACAAGGGCCATGGCACAGAAACCTCCAAGGAGTACCAAGGCTCCAAGGAGAAGACAAGTTAGAGGGATTGATGAATCTTCTGAAGAAGAAGAAGAAGAAGGTCAAATCAAGTCCCAGGGCAATGAAGAAGGCTGTAAAACTCTCACAAGATCTAATCTTGATGATGATGAGGAAACTGATGAAGATGAAGCTCCTCTTCACAGAAAAAGGAAAATTGAAAGCCTAACTGAGCCCATAGCTGCAAAGCCCCTAGCAGCTAAAACACCCTCTGGAAATACCAAGTCTATCCAGGGTGGTGGTTCTTCAAGCAACAACCCCAAAGAGAATTCAAGACAGAGAAGGAGCGGTGAGAGCTGAGCAAAGACAAAGTCAACTTCCACTCAGGCCAGAAGAAGCCAAAATTGAGTATGTGAAGTATGACAATGATTCCTCTGTCTACAGGTGCATCAATCAAAAGAATGGCTATTGGATTCTGGAACTTAAGCATCTATTGGTAAATTCAAGATTTCCAGAACCAATCCATAAACAACTCATGGCATGGAGAAAGAATAAACCTACCTTGATCAACACCAATCACATCAAAGCATGGTTGGATTTTGAAGTTGTCGAAGAGAAGCCGTGAAGAAGGACCTCTCGATGATTGTCCATATGGAAAGCGGATGATGTGCACAAAATTCTGAATATCACGAGAACAGCACAAGACCAAGACTTCTTTGTGGAACCACATGAGTCGTTCTATCGAGAAGATCAATACAGGGTGACATCGGATATCTGAAGATTATCTGAATACTTCAAGCTTTCGGATATCGAGAATAGAGCATGCACGGAAGTGGGGAAAGTACCTATGGGTTGAGCATTTTGCGAAAAATCCTACCAAAACCTACAAAGAGGTGCGTGGATTTGCGGAGACACGAGAGATGCTCGTCAGAACTCTTCTCTATGATTATTCTGATGACATCAAAAGGTTTGGAGATAGGAAATTTGCAGACTGATCCATAGAAATACTGTTGAAGACTTGAAGACTAGTCTATTAGGATGTTTACTTGGAGCTTGGTTACTCCTGTTGTCCTAATTTACTATGTAGTTTTTGTATTTTTGCTGACTGAGCTTAACTGTATCATGTATTGAAGTTATCTTCTTATGTATACAAGTAAAAATGTGATACAAGTAAAAAAAGTGATATGAACTATCTATGTATACAAACTAGCTATGTATACAAGTAAAAAAATGAGAGTACAAACTATGTCATTCTATGTATACAAACTAGCTATGTATACAAGTAAAAAAAGTGATATGAACAAATAAATACATCTTCCACTAACTTGTGTACATTAATCATCTCATCCACTAACTTGTGTACATTAATGCTCTCATCCACTAACCCACTAACTCATTGTGCATTTATCCATAACACTCCCCTTGAATGAACATGAGTTGGTGATGGTTGGTATGCAAAAGATATACTGTCTAATTAAAAAACATTGCTAAAAAAACCTATTGGAAATTTCTTGTGAAATTTGTTGGGAAATTTGTTGGGAAATTTGTTAGGAATTTTGTTAGATATTTTGTAAAGAATATCTGTTTAGTTTTGATCAGCAACATGATGACTTATCTTAGTCTCAGAAAGGTGATTAGTACTCTTGGTTCACTTGAACATTGTAAAAGAGGAAAACCACTAAGTATGATAGTCTAGCTAATCTTGTATAGGATGTTAGGTCTCAAAATGTAATTTTTATTTTATCAAGAGAAGACCAAGAAGAAGTCATCCAAGCAGAAAGCTCAACGACATTGAAGACTTGAAGAAAAGCTCTTGAATACATTTGTTCGGATATCTTAGCGGATATCTTAAAGACACGAATAGTTTCAAACAAGCGTATCACAAGAGATATCTCGAGAAATAAGAGACATATCGAAAACAAGGAAAGTGTCCACAGATATCTATTCTCGATACCTTGAGCATTAACCACATTTACGAAAAAGAAATATATTGCAAACAAAAGTTGTTTCAATAAATACAGTGGTATCTGAAGATTATAGATAAGGGCGTGCAAAGAATCGACAACACTAGTCTACGATACAAAGCATAGTTCCGTTGACACTCTGGACAAAAAGTATAGTCTGATGCATTTAATTCACGGAGAGATGTGAATAAAAGCAGCGGCTTCGGGAAGAAGACAAAACACATCTGATACTATACACGGATATCGATGGTTCGAATTTGAGCTAACGGATACTATTCAAGCGGTACTCAAATTCATCTATAAATATCAACACTTAGGCGACTTGAGAGAACACACGGAACCTTGAACACCTTGAAGCGCATCTGAAGCGAGCGTCTTACTCTCTCAAAGCAACTTACTTATCCTCGAAGCTTTACATTGCGACCAAAGCTTTTGATCTTGAGTAAACTTGAAGTTCTAAGTGTCACGATCCTAAACAAGCAAAGCTATCTGTGAAGGAGTTGAATCAAAAGATCAACTATCGAGATTCATTCTCTTGAGCAGATATCATAAGACTTAGGTCGATGAAATCGAACAAGATACCATACTGTTTAAAGTGTATTAAGTAACTTAGTTCACGAGCTATCGATTAGCGAAAAGTTATTAAGGCGCTCATCGACAACTCGAACCAAAACCGACACCATAATGGCGTGGAGTGGGAAGTACTTAGTTTGAAAATCGGGAATAACTCCAATTCTTGGAGTATAGGAAGTACTTGATTTGGGAAACTAAGGAATAACTCCAAGGTTATTGAGTATAGGAAGTACTTAGCTTGGGAAGCTAGGGAATAACTCAAAGGTTTCTGAGTATAGGAAGTACTTGGCTGTGAAAGCCGGGGAACAACTCAGGGGGAACATTTGGTTGGGAACCAATTGTTAAGAATCTTAGAATAGGATTATTGTAAGGAGATCTCAATTATCTGTTCTAGTGAATTCTAGGTCTCTGATAGACCGAAATGGATTAGTTGGAGGATTACGCCACCTCCAGATACCACTATACTTGCTGTGTCATTTACCTTTCTGTATTTACATTTCAGCAACACACACACACATATTAATTGTTTCTGCACTTATCTTTATTAAGTCTTCCGCACTCTGATTCTAAGTATCAGATATCCATTCAGATATCTGAGAAATAGTTGTTATCGACAAAAGTTTTAAAAGACTATTCACCCCCCCCCCCCCCCTCTAGTCTTTTACTTTGCCGTTATCTGGACCAACAAAACCCAATGGATAAAAACTTAGTCTAAGGCAAAAAGAGTGCAATGCCTATCCAACTAATGGTCAAATTAAAAATGGTGTTTGAAATTCAAATCCTTAAAAAGGAATAATTGTTTAAGAAATACTCCACTTGAGTATTACTAAGATGATTACATGTACTGAACATAACTGAACTGAACTTATCTGATCTGAACTGAACTGAACTGAATGGATTCGGAGGGGACTGAAGGGAACTGAAGTGAAATTAATAAGTTTTCAGATGAAAAGAATAGAGCCTAAGTGTCCCTTTATGGTCAGGCTTCGTTTTGCTGGCAACAGGCAATTGATTATACTATTAGACAGTTTGATCTAACGATCTATATCAAATTGCCAAAGTCTGTAAGACGAATATTATTCAACAAATTTAACCACTATTTTAAAAAAATACAAAAATATTTATTTTAGCATTATTTATATTTTAATTTTAAAAAAAAACTACTATAAATTTATTTTTAAAAAAGATAATAATATATACATTTAATGAAATAAATGTGTTAATTTTTATTAGTACTTGTAGCATACTTAATAGAAAAGTCCAAATTAAATTTCGTTGGTGACACTGTTCGACGTTTGTCTATCACGCTAACAAATCATGTGCAAAGAATGGCCATAATATATAAATTGAACGTATGATTAATTTAATGGTTGAAAATTAGGCGTGTTAAATGGACAAAAGCGAAACATAAGATATCAAAGTAAAGGGTAACAACTAAATGGACAAAAATGAAACTGTCACAGATGATTTTTCGTAAAACTTTAACGATTTTAGTAACTTTGACTAACAGATTATAATGTAAATATGGAGACAGCACGGTGTTAATACTTAATCTGGATGTACATGGTATATAACATAACTAAATAAAACCAGGTGAGAGTACAAATCAGCATTTAATGTTGCTGAATCTATGCTACTAGCCATTGCAGCCTACTATTGAGCTAGAAGTGGTTTTGAACTGGAAAATTGACCTAACACTGAGAAAGATGTATTGGACGTATAGTACAAATTGAAGTGGTGGGCTGGAACAAATAAAAGTCCATGGACTGTACTGGAGACCAATTAATCCGGTATATATAATACAGGGGTACAAACCAATATTAATTAATTAATTAATTAATTTGTATACTTTCCTGGCCTCGTATTGTTTTTTCATGGTGGCCGGCGCCGCGTCGCTGTGTTATATTCTTGAAGGTAAAACTGCTATATTAATTACCCTAGCAGAATTATGCACCGAATGCAATTTGTTCAACAAGTTATCTGATTTTTTTATTTTCATGTATGTTTTGATTGAATTTGCATGATGTGATTTAAATTAGATTCATTCAGTTGGGTTTAGTGAATTAGTTCGTTTAATTAAACTTGGATATATCAGAGTTTTGATCAAAATTTACATGTATGCTTGCCTGATTTTAATTCTGACGTAGCTAGCTCATATGTTTGGCCAAACGAAACGGGCGATCGATCGATAATTAGGTGTACGTAGTATGATAATAAAAGCTACATATAGCGAGTAACTTTCAGATTTATCATCATAGCTCGGGCCAAAGACACTAAACTGTAGTATCTTCTTTACCTTGTCAATTTGTAGTATTGTTAATTTGGGGTGAATGCTATTCCATGAATTTTTAGATGTTTCCATGATTTTCTCTATTAGTACAAATTTATAGCTCCATGGATTCTTGATTTAATGCTGCTAAAATCAGTAGTATAGTATAGTATACGATTTTAGAAGAAGATGTTACGTTGTTGATCGATGTACTTTGGTTTGTGTTTGTTTGGACTTATCTTTGCTCCTAAGACGAGCTGCATTGCAGCTCGTCAGACATGTCTGACACGCCCACTGGCGCGTCAGACAGTCCTCCGTCAATGGGTGGCAGCAGCCCATCAACAGGTCTTCCGTCTTGCAGATAAGGCATATCTTGTCTAGGCAAAATTTTGGAAATGATACATTTATTTCCGTGACTTCTAGCTACTTTATCGCCTACTTTGATTTCACGTTTCTGTGAAATATATACACGAATTGTTTCTGGATTAGAACTGGAACCTCTGCCACTTGCCCTTTACTATTTTTTATTTAATTTTTTTTTATTGTTCAATTTTAAATGCGAATAACTCGAAAAATAAAAATGCAAAAAATAAATAAAAATCACCAATGACTTTGTATTTTCAAGATCTACAAATAGAGACCACTCTTGACTATGTTTGGATCATCCCATCTCAAACTCATTTTTCTATCTTAATTAAACTTAAAATTGTAAAAGCTTACAAAATGCAATTTTATTATTTTCAACTTCTAAACACTCTTATAATATGTTAAATATGTTTTAAAAAAATTTTAAAAAAAATAATTTGGAATTCGTAAATTTTCTGTGCGTGTCCAATTCAATAATCTCGTCGCGGATCCCATCATGGTAAAATGGCGTCATGCCGTCCAATGTCTGGGTAGTCTAATGACTCGTAGTATTATGCTCCTAGTTTCTGTTTCGCATTTATTGCTGTATTAATTATATCTCCTTCAACATACACAAATAGAGTTGTGCATTTAACTCGACTTATGCTTTTTGTCACCGTGTTAGAAATTCCTTTTATTTATCTTTCTTGATGTCTTTAAGATAATGAATTATGTTGATCACTGCAGATAGACGTCCTGATGTAGTTGGACTTGATTTCATAGATAAATACTATAAGGTACTCATGGAAAGGGCAGAAACGTTGTATAAATTTTATCATGAGTGCAGCTGTTTGAGTTGGTCGGGGCCTGATGGGAAGGAGCCCTTAGTGTCAACCTTAAGTGTAAGCACATCTCCTGACTAGCTAGGGCTAATTCCTTGTCAATTGTCATCTTGCCAGAAGTAGATTTGTAAGACCAAATGTTTGGATTGTTTTATCAATATTCAATTCTGAATTATATATTTCGGTGCAGAGAATTAAAGAAAAGATCATGTCTTCGGATTTCCGTCCTGTGAAGCTCAAGAAATATGCTGCCTACTGGTCTTGTGATGGTGGGATTATTCTTGATGTAACCGGTCTTTCAAAAGGGAAAGACAGTGTGACAAGAAATTTCCTTCAGACTTTCATTCTTGCCGCACAAAATGGAAGCTATTTTGTTTTGAAAGATATCCTACTTATTTCTAGTGTATCGGCTGATGATGACCCGCAACAAGATCTTTGCGTGGTGTGCCAGGATCAGCTTCATCAGGAGAACGGCTCAAAGATCTTAATCTTGGAATGCAAGCATAAGTTCCATGACAGCTGTATTTCGTCCTGGCTTGCTCACAAGAACTTCTGTCCAATTTGTCGAGCACCGGCCCTGTGTCGGAGGAAACCCACAAGCCGTATGCTAGCTGTCAACGTTATTACTGCTCTATGGAGGTGTTTGGTAGGCTCATAAGCCTACATTTGGGTGTTTTTTCACCACGCAATGATATGTTTGGTTCCGTTTTTGTACGGAATGCTGCCCGTGCACTAATTTCCGGTCAACCCATTTACTTGGCCCAGAATCAGCCATGTGGAATTGGGCTTAGAAGTCTTGGACTTCTCTACACCATGTGTTGAGGTCGTATTGTGTAAGTCCAAATCTTGGCCCAATTTCCAGGCTGGAAGTCACCCGAAAATGCTCGACTTTAGGCTTAATACTACGATTCTCATTCTTGTTGTGTCATGTCACCATCTTTCTGTTATTTATGGTTTTGCACTTATGTTGTTGTCACTATTCACTTTTCCTATAATATGAAAAATGTATACAGTTAGATACTATCTGTCCGGAAAATTTTGTAATTAGGTTGGCCCGTTTAAATTTTTAGGTGAAAAATCAAAATATATAATACTATGAAAAATGAAAAAAGTGGACAAAATATGTACTTTTATTGAGAAATGTGTGAAAATGTAGTAGAAAAGGTGTAAAGTGTAAGATTGTTTATTATTTGTTGGGTGTATGGTAACTTTCTTTTTTAGTAAGTTATATGAGACGTCGGTTGAAAATGACAAATGCATGAAATTCTACGGCATTGAGGGAGTAGCTAGCGTGAATAAATTATAAAGTACAAAGAGAGTGAATTAAATAAGGACAATATTTTTCATGCAAATTATGAAAAGTTTTGGGACGGCTCAAGAATATGTAAGATGTTAAAATTGGAAAGAATAGAGTTTTATTGCTCACGCCTAGCACTGTAAACGAATCAAGCGCGAGCGCTCGTGAAAAAGCTCGGTCAACGCTCAGATCGTGCTCGAGATCGTCAACACGAACTTGCTCGCGAGCAAGCTTAAGTCATTTTCGATCGAGCAACGATCATGCAGATGAAAAGCAACGATCATGCAGATGAAAACTTTTGGATCTGCCCAGTGTATTCTCAGTGAGTTAAGATGGTGATTTCTCTATTATTCAACCGCCACAACCCAACGCAATTTTCAATTTTCCAACCGCTCCCAATCGGTACCAACGCAACTTCCCCGCTCCAATCCAACCGATGCCATCGTTTCACTACTATATAATTCTCTCCGATCAGGTTTCCCCTATTTCACAATCGCACCCAAAAAAACGGCCTTCTTCCTCTTTCAGGTATGTAGTCAATTCGCTAATCAACTGTTTCTCTAAGTAGCTTCTTCCAACTTACAGGGTGATGCGCTAGCGTAATTCACGTACAAATAGAGAATTTAATTCTGAACATTTTTGTCTGGCCAATTACATGTATAAATGTCAAATTGTATGAGTAATTGGAGTTTTGAAGGAGTTATAATGTGTGATTTCTTTGGATTAATGATACCTACCGTATATGTTCATGTTGTTTTCTTTGTTGCTACTTACGTTGTTAATTTATTCTCTTCGGCGATTTAATTGTGTGCCTATCTTTCTGGTTGTAATGATCTAGCTTCATATTATGTCATTTGTATCGAGAAAATGTACATGAAGAATATTGTTTGGAATGCTAAAAGCATTATGTATCCAAGTTGTCCTTTACCAGTGATGCAAACAACCCTGAATGCAATGCATGTAATAAGGTGCTTGCTACTTGTGAAATTGATACTTGTATCTTTTTTTATTTGTTTAACTCATTGTAAATGAGTTAATACAATGAAGTTAATTTTTAGGCTTGGCTTGAAAATTGGAAAGATTATCACTTTTTGACGTTGTATACTTAGTTTCCAGTTCTCTTGGTTTTCAGTGTTACCTATCTTCCAGCGTCCAGCCGTTCTTTTATGATATTTTACTTCCATAATTACATGGTAGCTGAGATTTGTGTTACAAGTTTGCAATTATATTCCTATACTACAGCTTGGTAGTGATATTTTACTTCTGGTTTTGAAACCTTGGCGTTTTGAAGTTGTACATGTACTAGGTTCAGGATGAGTGTCGCTCTAATTTAAGATGTAGTTTCAAGTTGAAGTTTGGTTTGTGACCTTGTGCTACTGCAATAGCGTGTTGTTTCCTTTTATAGTTTGATGGCAGTGGCAGCATAAGATTCATTCAATCATTCTTATAGCGAAAACAAAATAAAATAAAATAAAATTAGAGTGTAAATACTAACATTGCTGGGCACTTAATACTTCTTCCATAAAATCATATTATCAGGTTTGATTTTTAGGTCAGCGTTGTTCAACTTATTCTAATTAATTTTAAACTGCAAATGTAAAATGTTTAATTAAATTATATTATAAAACTTTAGTACTTAAAGTATCATAATATAATTTAATTGAACATTTTACATTTACCGTTTAAAATTTATTCGTAGTCAAAGTTGAAAATGGTTGACCGAAAAAAAGTCAAAATGGGTAACATGGGACGGGACGGGGGAAGTAGTTAATACCTGTGTATATCTTGTTTGCCCCCTGTTACTATATAAATTTCAATTTTTGTATAATTATTATTGGTAAGTTTCTAAAAAAAAAATGATCATCCCTCTATAATCTATACAAATCTTTTCAGCTTCCTCATAAAATCATTTATGCATGTGATGGGAAAAGTGAAACCATTATTTATGAGGAATGGTTTCTAAATC
The DNA here is from genome assembly GCA_026545765.1 of Plantago major. Lineage (NCBI taxonomy): Eukaryota > Viridiplantae > Streptophyta > Magnoliopsida > Lamiales > Plantaginaceae > Plantago > Plantago major. The sequence goes on from JAIFAC010000085.1 coordinate 157,120, forward strand.
ACTAATATAATATAAAATTATCGATGTTAAGCAAAATGTCTCTATACTATTAACGAAATGGGTTTTTTTTAATAGTATGAAAAAACACTAATGGTCATAATATTGATCTTTGTTTCCTTCACAATATAGTTCCGTCTCTAGATAAATTAGCTTATCAAAACTCAAGAACCCGTTGTAGACGAACGAAATTCGTCTACTCTAAAATAACATTTAAAACTATATATTAGAAGACAAAAAAATACAATTTTCTAGCATTTTTAGAATTTTACTAAATTAAGTTCTAAAATTAAAATTGCTGGATTATTTTCTAATATATAAAAATTAAATAAATTTAAATCGAATTATGTCGTATTGGACGACCTACACGTAATTGCGTAAATCGGGCTACATACGATAAAATTGGGCCAGAAGTAATGGGCTAGGGCTCCATGTGGTGAAATTGGGCCAGAATTAATGGACTAGGGCTACATGTAATGAAAATGGGCTAGAGTTGAAGAGTTGGGTCATGGGCTCCTATATTCTAGGGGAATATGCTCTTCTTATGCCCTTCCAAAGTGTTATAAATAGAGGGCCCCCTTCATTCATTTCTACACACCAAGCAACACATCAAGAGGAGCATAAGAAGAAGAGGAGCAAGAGAAGAGGAGCAAAAAGAAGAGCAAGCAAAGGCAAGCAACAAGCAAGAGCAAGCAAGAACAAGAGAAAAAGCAACAAGCAAGATCAAGAGCAAGAATCACAAGTCTTCTCAAGATCAGCATCAAAGTTCTAGCAAGTATTCAAGAAGTTCATCAACAAATCCAGGAGTAGTCACCGTTTGATCCAAGGAGAAGCCTCAACGCACTTGGAGAAACGTTATTGGAAGACCAACTACGCCAAAAGGAAGATCAAATCCGAGAATCCTGACGAAACTCGAGCAAACGTTCTTGAAGTTCATCACCAAATCTAAGCCAAGACCATCGTTCGATTCAAGATTAAGCTGAGAAGCCCTTGAAGAAACGTTTCCCGAAGGCCAAACTTCCTCAAAAGAAGATCAAAGGCCGAAAGTCTGCGACGATCTAGAAGAGTTCTTCGTGGAGTTCATCAAGTTTCCAAGAAGTTCGTCATCGCTCGCCTCAAACACTTCAAAGTTCGTGATTCGATTCGAGAATAAGCCAAGAAGCCCTCGCATCAGCGTTTTCCTCGACTTTCACGTCAAAATTCCTAGAACGAAGAATTTGAAGATCCAAGTTCGCCGCTTTAGAAGACTAGAATCAGAGGACTAGACTAGAGAATTGTACCCGCTTTTATCAAGATCAACAAAATATTATTTGAGCAACTTTACTTGCTACAAATTTTTGGCACGCCCAGTGGGACATCTCTACCTCTCATCTCTAGTGAAGCATCATGCCTCCTAGGAAGACAATCAACTCTTCCCAGGCCACAGAAGAGTGGCAATCCAAGGGTGTTGAAGACCCGCAAAACTTGCCTAACAAAGGCCTTGAAACTCCACGTGCGAAAGCCACCAAAAGAGATGGAGAAGAAACATCTGATGACGACGGGTCTTTGCCACCATCTCCTAGAGGAAATCCTCCTTAAATGAATAATCCTTCACTCGATGAAATGGTGTTAGCTTTGTCAAAATCCATGGAGTTCCTCATGAAGCATACTCAGGAACAAGACCTCAAGATTGCAAAGCTTATGGGACAAAAAACCACACCCGAGAAGATTTTGAGCAAGGAAACAGCTGAAGCTAGCAAGGCAGGAGGAAAGCGCCCTATGTATGAGGAACCATCATACGCTAAGCCAATATTTCAACAAGGAGATGTGTCAATCAACTCTAGCGGAATGATCCCAGCCGATCAGTTGAAAGAATTCATCAAGGGAGCTTTGAAAGAGAGTCTTGATGAAGGTTCCAAATCATCCTTCACTTATAGCAAGCCATACGCACGAAGGATTGATAATATGAGGATGCCAGCCGGATATCAACCCCCTAACTTTCAACAATTTGATGGCAAAGGAAGTCCGAAACAGCACATCACACATTTCGTTGAGACATGCAACAATGCTGGGACCTATGGTGATCACCTTGTGAAGCAATTTGTTCGATCACTGAAGAATAATGCCTTCGACTGGTATACTGACTTAGAGGCTGGATCCATAGATAGTTGGGATCAACTAGAACAAGAATTCCTCAACCGTTTCTATAGCACCCGAAGGGTATCGACGTAATGGTCGAACTTACCGATTGCGACAATGGAAGGAAGAGCGGTCATCGATTACATTAATCGTTGGAGGAACTGAACCTCAAGCTGTAAAGATAGGTTATCTGAAGCATCGACAATCGAGATGTGTGTTCAAGGGATGCCTTTGGGGACTTGATACATCCTTGAAGCAATCGACGAGGTCCTTTGAGGAGCTAGCCACACGTGCACATGATATGGAGCTAAACATGACTACCGATGTCGATGGACCTCCCATGCAAGAATCACTTGAGCATGACATTAAGAGAGGCAAACTTCCCTTCAAAGGCAAAGAAGTGATGGCCTCAAATGCTACAAAGATCACGATGCAAGAGGACGAAGGACAAAGATAAAGTAGCCTATATGCCAACAAATAGTTCGCAAAAGGAAGAACAAAGAAGGTCTACTTTGAAAGAGATGATGGCAAAGCAATATCCGTTCCACAACTCTGATGTCCCTAGGATATTCGATGAGCTACTGAAGAATCACTTGATCGAACTACCAGAAATGAAAAGGCCAAATGAAGAGGGGCCTTCGGATGATCCCAATCTGCAAGTACCATCGTCTCATAAGCCGTCCCATCCGAGTTGCTTTGTCTTCAAGGAAAAGGTGATGAAGCTTCGTAAGGGAAGGGAAGATTTTTCTAGATGAGGAGAGTGCTGATGTTAATACTATTTCATTCTCCGAAGTCGGTGAGGCCCCTCCTTCAGATAATGCGTCTTCCCCGGTTGAAGAATCAAAACCTACCAACTGCATGAACATCATATCCTTTACTGATGAGGACCTCTTACTTGGTTCTAAACCCCATAATAGACCGTTGTTTGTAACCGGTTTTATACACGAGCATCAGGTGAAAAGGATACTTGTTGATGGAGGGCCTGCAGTCAACATCCTGCCATTACGTACTATGAGAGACATAGGAATCCCAACTGAAGAACTTGGTAACAGTGGACTGATGATCCAAGGGTTCAATCAAGGAGGTCAAAGAGCGATGGGCATTATACGATTAAGGTTGACAATTGATAGTCTGTCACCAGTCACGCTTTTCCATGTTATCGATGCTAAAACATCATGCAACATACTTTTAGGGAGACCATGGGTACACGAGAATGGTGTAGTTCCATCGACTCTTCATCAATGCTTTCAATACTGCCAAGATGGAGTGGTTAACAAGGTTCTTGCAGACAATAAGCCATTTACAGAAGCCGAATCTTACTTCGCGGATGCAAAGTACTACATGGAATACACCAAGAATCCAGATGAAGAGTCAAGCTCTAGTGAAGAATCAAAATATCAAGCCAATGTGCTAAACAAGGGGAAGTCATTACCCCAAAGTCGCCCTTCTAAAGTCTCGCACACCGAAGATAGTTGTTTGAAAGGTCTTACTCTACCTTTGACAAAGCTCAGTATTACCACTCCTACCAAAGCACCACTCAAAGGGTTTGTCCGTCCGATTCAAGGGGGCTTGGCAGAACATGAAACGGCTCTTCCGAGAGAAAAGGACAACCATTTTGGACCAAAAGCTTTTAAACTTTTGGTAAGCGAGATCTGACCGAAGAGGCTCTCCTCTAAAGATGATCGTCAAGATCCACGAGCTCAAGAAATGGAAAGAGTCGAGAAGGTTTGGGATTTACGACGACCCCATCGCATCACCATTAAGCGAGCCTCGAGCAACTATATAGAAGGGTGAGAAGCCTCTGTGAAAGCACTTCCAACAATACTGATACCATTTACTCTCGCAAGCCCATCTTTGATAGGTTGGGAACAACTAAAGGAACTGTATATGAAAGATTAGGAAAGAAATCCGTACACCAAAGACTAGGACCAGTTAGGAGATCTGGGCACCAAAGATTAAAGCCATCTAAATCTGTACACCAAAGGTTGGGACCAGTAAAATCTGAAATGGAGAAAGAAGCTAACAAGTTGTGTGATCCTGAAAAACTACAAAGCTTAATCCCGTCCCGAATGGTGCGCGAGGAAGACGTTAAAGTCACATGTGGAGAAGCACTCGAGGCTAATAATTTTTTTTTTTTTTTTGAAAATTTTAAAATTTTATTGCAACCAAAAGAACACCAGAATGTTCAGGAAAACAAGGATTACAATGCGAGTCACAGACCAACAATGACACTTTACTTTACAACCACAGAAGCTAAACAACAAACTTTCTATCCCATATAATATTGTTCTTGTTGTTGTTGTTGTCGTTGTCGTCGTTATTGTTATTATACTTGTTATTGTTATTGTTATGCATTGAACTTAATTCCAAAATAAATATCACTTGAGACAATATTAACGAGCATCTATCAAACTTAAAAGAGAATGATCAACTCTTATCACTCACTCCATAAACTGATAAACTAGTGTATGTTGTCTACCAAACACAGTTTCTTCCTTTGTTTGCTAAATATAACAATAATTTTCTTTTATGATAAATATAACAATAAGATACTGCATAATTATCTAGTGAATGTCAAATTCCAAAGTACACGGATAATGCATGACAAAATTAATACATATGTTTTTTTCTATCTATAAAACTAAGTGTTCGAACTCTCTTAACATTCCATCTCTCCTAATTTCTTTGATAAAATTACAAAAAAGAAGGTTCCAAAAATATATGCTCGTTCCACATATATGGGTAGCTTTATGTCGTTTTTTAGATCCAAACACAGGAAGATACACAATTTACAGAGACACATATGTAGTGCCTTAAATCTCTACGTTGAACCAACAAATTCTATGAAGAATTTGATTGTAAAAAGCAAAAGTCACGGCGAATATGATGCATAATCCTACTACCACTAGACCTGCAACCCCAAACAATTCATGCGAACAAATATTTTGATAACTCAAACCAATCAAGAAAGGTTCTGGTGTGATTTAAAAAACCTTGAAAAAGGTTTTGGTAGCGGGTGCAAATTTTTTAAAAGGTTTTGGTGTGATTTAAAATACAAACTTCACATCCGTCATTTTTTAGTGTAACGTCAAAATTTTGCTAAACGTTTTAGTGTGAAATGTAAAAAAATAAAAGTTATGGGGTAAGTTAAAAAAGGACAAAAATTATTAGTGTAAAAAAGAATTTTGTCAATGTACACACATATGTGTGTGTATTCTGATACATAGTCTATAAATATATGAGCTATATTCAATCGTTTAATGATTTATTGTAGATTCCGAGTTCTGCACCATATGTATTTAGAAAGAATCGCGAAATTCTTTAGAGACATGGGTTCATATGCAGGGCATATCAAAGTATTGGAATTTGATGAAATAACCATTGCAGGCAAAAAAAACTAGCAGACAAAGAAAAGGAATTCTACAGTCCTGTCGATTTCTATGTGTGTTTGAAAAGTTGAAGTCAAAGGTGACTCTCTATATATATATATATATATTAACTATTATCTTTTCAAATGCTACTCGATGAATGTTCGTTTTCTTTCGTGAGAATCCTCTTTCGATTTTTTTTCTCCCTTTACATTATATTTTTTGGTGAGTTCATTCATCATTGTAGTTATTTGGTGTGTTTGGAAGAAAACGGGCTAAGGATCAATTTTACTAGAATAAATGTTTTTATCCTTAATTTTTTAAAGAATCGATCATTTTCGATCAGCTCGCGAGCTTTTTTATAACTTGACAAACCGATCACCATCTCAAATATGTGACGATAAATCGATCACGAACCGATCAACTTACGGTAAAAATCGAATGAGCAATGATCAATTGAATTTAATCGGCTCGAATCGGCTCATTTAGCCCTACTCACGCCATCCAATTTATTCCATTCTCACACTTCAAATTTGTTAGCATTTCAACTAAACAAATTAAGGAATGTGGCTTATATAGTACCACAATGGAATTACCTAGTCCAACACCAATATTTGTCAACCAAACACTAGCTTTCCAACTCCCAAACTTTTATGAATTTCTAATTCCGATCACAATTGGCACTACGTTAGCATGCATTCTACAATCCCGAATTCCCTACCAAACGCCTCCTATCTATACTCTTAGTAATTTCCATTTTAAGTACTTTTTACTATCAGAATCAGATATATATGTGATCTAGTTAAATGTTATTGGAGAGTTTGTTATTACTTGCTAGGGTTTTCGATCTTCAGAATTCTAGTAGAAGAGAAGTTAATGAAACTTGGAAATTGGTGATCGGGAAATAAGAAATTACATATGGACTGTTTGAAAATGCAATTATAACTAGATTTTAGTCTGTTTGCCCAGAATTAAATCACATTTTAATTGAACCTCACAACTTTTTGTATTTGGATTAGCATTTTAATTTAGGGACAAATCTTTTTTACTATTTAGTAATACATATAATATTTTTACTACAATTTAGTGTCTATATATCTAATTCTGAAAATGCCCTCTAACTAAATACTAAATATAGTATACTTAATAATCGAAATTAATCTTCAATCATCTAATCATCTATTAGAATCTGTTTAGATTTGGTTTAAGATTAATAGCACCATCAAAATAGAAGATCGCCCTCATTTACCAGCATTTAATTGCAAGCATTATTTATCATTATATTTCAAGCGTCATTCAATACAAAACAAGCATCATATTAATCTTATGACGTCATTTAGCATTACATTACAAGCGTCATATAATACAAGCATCTGTCTGAAACAAACATCATATTAATCTTTAAGCTTTATTTAACATTAAATTACAAGCATCATTTAATACAAGCATCCAATCTGAAGCATCATATTAGTACTGCAAGCATCATTTGGCATTACATTACAAGCATCATATAATACAAACATTCAATACGAAACAAGCATCATATTAGTACTGCAAGCATCATTTAGCATTAACTTACAAGCATCATATAATACAAGCAATTAAATATGAAACAAGCATCATATTAGTTGTGCAATCATCATTTAGCATTGCATTATAAGCATTATATAATACAAGCATGCGATACGAAACAATCATCATATTAGTACTGAAAGCATCATTTAGCATTAAATTACAAGCATCATATAATACAAGCATCCAAAATGAAACAAGTAATAGTATCAAGCATCATTCTTCAATAGTTACAACAAGCATCTAGCATCATATTAAGAAAGCATCCAAATTTGAATGAGGATAACAAAAAATAACTCAATACACTTACTAATTGAACACGTGTCAATAGGATTAAGTTACATAGGTACGATGTCAATAAGAAAATATAAACAGAAAAAACCCGATAGTGGAGGATGTAGCAAGTTAGAAGGGTGATTATTGTGATGATGATGCTTATATCAATTAGCAGATGCTTGTTTGTTTCAACTGACATGTGAACATGTTTTGATTTAGTTTACTATAAATAAGTGATTGATTTTTATCAATAATGGTGTATTTAGGCTCTGTTCTTTTCAACTTAAAACTCATTCGATTCGATTCGATTCGATTCGATTCCATTCGATTCAGTTGATTCGATTCAATTACCTTGGTTATATTTTATACTACAATTCAGTTCAGTAAATTTCAGTTGAAAAGAACAGAGCCTTAATTTGAAATTTACTAAAAATTAATAAAATCACTAATTTGTAAGAAGTTTATCACCAATTTGTAGAAAGTATTCTATGTATCACTAAAGTGTAAAAAGTTTTTAAACGTTCAATTTTCATTTTAATCATTTTTTTCAATTACAAAATCTTTTAACATAGTATAAAGTTTTTTAACACGTAAATGCTAGTTAAACATAAACGGAGTACTTATTGCAAAGGTTTATCATTATAGGGAAATTATCACAGGTCCCCCCAATATATTTGGTAATAACACTTTGGTCCATCTGATTTCAACAATAACATATTGGTCCATTTTTTACTTTTAAAATTTGCTTCCCAAACATGGCCTTATTTTTAACCGTCACATTTTCTAGTTTCCTTCTATCCCCTTTCACAGCGTCCAATATGACATATTTATAAATAAAAAATATTTTCAAATCATTAAACGTTAAAATTAAAATAAATTAAATGAAAATCTAATTTTTGAAACTAGTTCTAAAAATATAAAATGATTTACAGAAATGAAATAAAATGATATTTCAAATATAATCTTCCAAAAACTAACAAAAATATTAAAAGATACTTACTGATTCCTGAAACATGGTTATCGTCTAGCCCTTTTTGATGTCTCAAGTAATGGATCTCGGTTTCATTTTTACAAATCTTTCTTCCACCTTAAATAAAAACATACCAAAGCATAGTATCCATATAACTGACAAAAACTATTTTCATGGAGCATGAAAATATGAATTTGTTTCTATTTTTTCCATTATGTCTTATAAACTTTTGTTGTTTGATAATAAACTTTTATATTTAAAATATTTATTAAACTTTATATGAAGGTTAGTTGTAATTTTTGTTGGTAAGTTGAAAATAGAAAAAAAAAGTTATAGGGAGTAAATACAAATTGTCTGGATCAATTTTATAATAAAATGAAAATTTATAATAAAAATGTAAATTGTTTATAAGTTTAAAATTTAAATTAAGGATGTGTTTGGCAGCAATTCGATTTTTGGACTGCTTTGTAATTGATTTGCTAATTATGTCCTATGGTGTTATTGTTAAAATTAGAGGAATCAAAGTGTTATTAGCAAATTTATTGGGGATCTAACGAAATTTGCCCATATTTATATTAAACGGGTGTATCTTAGAGTTAATGAAATGTCCCAAAGAATTGAAAACTGGGTTGTGGAAAATTAGGTTATTGCAGTTAATAAAACATTTGCAAAATATTAGAAATGCTTCCGAATACAAAAGCTTACTGTGGAGGATTACCAATGGTCCAATACATGGCAGGCGGTTTTTGTAATTTTGTTGCATTGATTTGATCATTAATTCAAAACATATGATAATAGAGTAGCTTTGATTTTAGGCTTTAGCCGTTGTTCACAATGTGTCAGGTTCGTCATTCGTGAGAACATTCCCGAATTACTTTGATTAAAACAAGAGATCCTTTGACTGCTAATTGTAGCCATGTTAAGTACATAAGCCGTTCCACAAGAACAGTCCGAACCGAATATATAAGATTACGAAATGTATGTGACAAGGACTCTTTCGCAGCTGCAAAAATCTCCAGACTTAGTTTCATCACTTCCTGATGGTCCAAATTCAGGTTACTTGGTGATTCAAGATGAAGAATCTGAGACATATACGTTCTTCGGATTGATCAAGAACCGAACCATTAAAGACCTGCCATTCCCACCGAACAGGGAGTTAGCTCTTCATAGAGGAGGTGATCCCCTGGAGTCAATTTTCCTCATTCCGGTTCTCAATCAGCCTTTGTCGTCTAATCTTTACTATGTAATTGATCCCCATGGCAAACATAAAGGGTATGAATTTATTCAATTTTACATTTGTTGATGAGTTATGAATGGTACTATCTTTCAGGGCTGTAGAGATTTAAGATAAGGTAAATCAAGACTATGTAAAGGGGTGGTGTGCATTTCTTTCTTTTCCAGGGAAGCGTTCACTTGTTCGAAGGAGGATAAGACAGCATGTTGTTTCTACCTCACTGTTGAAGATGTAAAACCAAGGCCATTGAATCCACAAAACGTCTACCAGCAATTTCAGATAGTGCGTCACAGTACACATGATTGCTTTTTTGCCAAATCAGTAGCACCGGATGGATTCCCACCTTACTTTCTTCGAACAAAGTGGACTGTAGAGACATGGACTATTAACGACAATTTCAGGCTGCATGAAGCAAGGGGAATTGATTCAGTTCTTCGTGCTCGCCTTCCAGAACTTAATCTCTCCCGTTCAATGAAGAGTTCTGAACCTGTTCTCATAGGGAAATGGTACTGTCCATTTATTTTTGTCAAGGACAGAACACTAAGGTTACAGGTGAAATAATCGTTGTACTATGTGATGACACTGGAGCAGAGATGGGAACTGGTTTTTTCCTTCCAAAAGAATTATGTTTTTGACCATCAGGGGAATTCTGTGCAAGTAGATGCTTTAGTTGAGAAGGAACAAGTTTTTATTTATGGGCATGAAGCTGCACAGAGCATTAATAACGTAATCAATGGAGTGATCTGGTTTACAGGGTATGACTCTGGAAGCAGGCAAGTGAGTGTAGGGCTGCGGGAGGAGGTAATTGGAAGAATGAAGTGGGAGCAAGAAAAATTTGGTTGGATTGGTGGAGAAGAAAAGCAAGTGAAGATTAATCAGGTCGAAAGTTTTGATGATTCTTTGAGATCATGGACTGGGCTGAAATGCTATGTTTTAGTCGAGAGCTTCAATTTGAAAAGAACGGATGGAAGTTTGGTGATGGCATATGACTTCAGGCATTGTCATAAGATGAGGATCAAATGGGTGTAGATCAATTTTGTATCCAACTGTTTGGTTATATCGAGAACTGTTTTCTGGGCAGCTTGAGATCATGTAATAATTTTTGCCTCTATTTCTGCTACATTTATATAGATTTGCTACTCATATTAAACATCAGTTAATGAAGATCACTACAAAATACTAATCAGTCAATCCAGATAATTACATCAGACTCAAGTAGTGGAACATCAGTAGACATTAAGGCCAAATATTTTCATGAAAAAGATACGGAACAGAGATAACTGGTCAAAAGTCCAAAAAACACTACTGGTAGCTCGGACCCGAAAATACTTACTTGGCCAAAACAGATACAACACAGATGACTAATCAGTCCTCAGCATGAGATGGAATTTGTAAAGTTTCGGCTTTTAGCTTCAACGCCAAGCTGCAACAATGAATTCTTTATTAGCTCAAGTATTGAAAGATGTTCAATATATTAATCACAAAACCGCTTAGAAGCAGAACAAATTCATGATGTGATGAACATTCTTACCTTACAATCTATCATTGAAAGCACACCAAAGTTACGCGATAGAGATGTGCATCTTCAAAAATCAACAAGTTTTATACTGTAATAATAACAATCTGAGATTGTAGGATTGCACAAATTCTACAGAGAAAAACAGAAATCAGTCTTTCATGATTTGATAAATCCAACAAAGCTAATGACATAATTCGAGCAAATATCTAGTTCTCAAATTGTAGTCCTTTTCTTACTACTTCCGTTATTTTGCAGTCTCATGTCCCATAAAACAAAATATACTCCTGATACCTTACGGTTATGCATAAAGCTACTTCTTCATGAATGTAGCTAAACCAAACAAAATTCATCATTAGACAATGTAACATCCTAGTTTAAAACTATCCAGCTAGTCAACGAAGGATTGAGATCATGTAATAATTTTACCTCGTTATGCTACATTTATATAGAATAATATAGGTTTGCTACTCATATTAAACATCAGTTAATAATGGTCACTACAAGATACTAATCAGCCAATCCAGATTATTATATCATACTGAAGTAGTGGAACATCAGTAAATACATCAGTAGACATTAAGGCCGACTATTTTTATGAAAAAAGTGACGGAACCGAGATAACTAATCAAAAGTCCAAAAAAACACTACTGGTAGCTCGGACCCATAAAATACTTACTGTCCAAAACAGATACACCAGATGACTAATCAGTCCCCAGCATGAGATGGAATTCAAAAAGTTTCGGCTTTAGCTTCAAAGACAAGCTGCAACAATGAATTCTTTATTAACTCAAGTATTGAAAGATGACGTTATATCACACTAATTATTCCACTTAAAAGCATAACGAGTTCATAACGTGATTAACATTCTTAGCAATCTATCACGAAAGCACACAAAAATTACATGTAGAGATGTGCATTTTCAAAATATCAAACAAGTTCTAGATTATAATAATCTGAGAATGTAGGATTTCCAATTACACAATCATATTCTACAGTGAAAAACAAAAATCAGTCGCTCATGATTAAATGATGAATCCAACAAAGTCTATGAAATAATTACAACAGATATCTATATATTCAAATTGTAGTCATTTTTCTTATTACTTTGGTAATTTGGTTATGTTGCATTCTCGCATTATTCCCTTAAAGCAAGATACATTCTTGAATCCAGATACCTACAGTTCTGTATAAAGCTACTTCTTGTGAGGAATGTAGCCATATCGCAACCAAATTTGTGGATCAGCGAAGTAACCTAGTCCAAAACTATCTAGTCTGCTATATGTTGTAGAGACTAGCCAACGAAGGATTGGAAAACAACATAACGATAAATATATATATCATCCAGCTTTAGTCAACCTAAAGGGAACAAATGAATGTTGAATTTCAGCAATCAGACCATCTCATTGCATACTAATGTTAAGGAAAAAGAATTACTAGGAAAGGTAAATAGTCCTTGGTTAAGAATCATTTTCTTCTCATTGAACTCTCAGATGTAGAATGATGTTATCTAAGATCTTTGAGGTTAAAAAGTTGCAAATCTATGGATGGCTCTCTAGTATTATACAAAAGCAGATTCACATGTCAAGTCATATCACTATGCATTTTATTTCTAGCAAATAGTGATAATGTCATCAAAATGAGAAGATTTAGGTAAGAGTAATTTCACCTGTCACCAGGGCTTGTTCTCTTTCTCTTCAATGCTCCGTTTAAAGCAGTGTTTTCCCTGCTTCCATCGATCCGACTTGTAGGAAATGCTTGACAAGAAAAACTACCATTGACACCCCTTATAGAAACTTTGGTTCCACATTTATTTTCCACGTCGCACCACAACAGGTCATCCTCATTCTGAATCAGCACCAGATGTTTGCTCTTGGAGTAGGAGATGAGCCTGGGATTCACCAAATAAATTCCAAACTCATACATTCGACCAAGCGAAACAAACTTAATCCAGATGTTCTCTCCTCCTCCCTGATCATTCAACATCCATACATCAAAGCTCTCCTCGTAAGAGTAACTAACAAATAAGCATCCATCAGACGCATCCAAATACTTATCCATCGGGTAATCATTAGTTCCAGGCAATGGAATCAAGCGGTACTTCTCAATTCCCAGATCAAAAGCAATTATCCCCTCCACATTACCTCCCTGCTGTTTTATACATGTAAACCAATGTAGCATCCCATTGAGAAAAACTCCATATTCATCTCCGAAGCACAAGAAGAAAAAATTAGAATAGTCATCAATCCTACGCCAGCAATTCGATTTCACAGAGTAATCAATGTCTCCAAAGAACCATTAGAAAGTGCTGAAATCCTAACCACCTTATAATCACCAGAAACAACATCATATCCAATCCCTCCAGATGAATTTCTTACTCTAGACAAATGATCATATTGAGGTAACTCGATTGATTCCTCAGTGAAAGGATTCCAAACAGTCCAGGTCCTTTCGATTTCTTCGTTAGAAAGTAGGATTAGACTATGGCAAGAGGGAACAGGCATACAAAGTACAGGCGAAACACCACGGCGAATCAGATTATTTACATTTGTAGCCTCAACTGTTTTGGTACTTTCACCGGAGTAATTAAGAGAGCTCAGAGATACAGAATAGAGCTTACCGGATCCTTCTCCATGTTTGCAGATGAGAAGACGATCTGCTGTCTGAAGAGCCTCCGCCGGAGCACGGCCGAGTGTTTCACCGAACGAATTTGTTGCAACGTCGGACATTTTCAGTGATTTTAGATGAATTTTGCAGAGCAATTAGGGTTTTGAACTTCTCTTTCCTAAATCTGACAGGAAGATACATTGATCAAAATGGGGCTCTGAGCGAGAAAATCAAATTTCGCTCTAACATTGTTAGTAATATATTGGGCGGGAAAGGAAAGTATTTCCATGGATTTGGTGAGAATCCCTCCGTCTCGGAGAAATTCGTATATTAAAGTTAGCGCCCAGTTTTATACGAAAAGTAATGATAGAATATAGAAAATATGATAAGAAGTGTACTTTTAGTGTCAAAAGTTGTAATTTGATTATAAAGTTCAGATTGTTTATTATTATTGGGTGTGGGGGTAACTTCCTTTTTTTGGTAATGTATGAAGTTCTGCGGGACGAAGGGAGTATATAATAAAGATACAAAAAAAAACCCACAAATAATATGGTTATTACTTAATTATCGAGGTCATTTTGAATGGTGATATTGCAATGATTTGACTAATTCAACGAATGATAGTCTAATCCTCCATAAGATAGAGTAGCTTTTATTTTAAGCCGTTGTCCACAATGTTTATACTGGTTATATCTTACTATATTCTTAACTTTCAGATACGCATCACCAGGAGAACAAAGCCAAAAAGAAGAGAACGTACAACAAGACATCTGTCGACTATTTTTAAGAGCTTGCTGGTTCCTTGAGAACAACATGAATTCTAAAATAGCAAAAAAAATAAGGAAAAATGTATGTGACTAGGACGCTTTCGCAGTTGCGAAAATCTCCAGACTTGATTTCATCGCTTCCCCATGGCCCAAACTCCGGTTACTTGGTGATTCAAGATGAAGAATCCGAGTCATATCGTTCTTGGATTGATCATGAACCGAACCATTAAAGACCTGATGTTCCCACAGAACAAGGAGTTGAATGTTCACTATGGTGGTGATCTTATGGACTCAGTTTTCCTCATTCCAGCTCTCAATCAGCCTTTGTCGTCTAATTTGTACTATGCCATTGATCCAAACAGCAAACACATAGGGTATGTTTTTATTCAAATTTACATTTTATTGATGACTTAAAAACGCTATCATTGCTAATTTGGCCGTGAAGCAGCATGAAACATGGTGAATCTGAAGTTCTGAACTACTTAAACGGCTATATGACTTGCTACTTTTTTACATGTACATCACTTCTCCTGAAATGTAGAGAATTCTAGCTGAAGTTATTGACGAACTGACAAGCAATTCCTATGCGTCTTAATTTTATCTCCTTCCCCATCGTCCCTGTCAAACTTGCCATGACCAACATGTAAACTTGAATTGGAATTCTTCTTTTTCCAGGGAAGCTTTCACTTGCTCGAAGGAGGAGGATAAGACCCCCTGTTGTTGTTGCCTCGTTGTTGAAGATGTGGAACCAAGGCCATTAGATCTACACAACATCTACCAGCAAATCCAGATAGTACTTTGCGATACAGCTGCATCATTTTCAGCAAAATCTGTTGCACCGGATTGTTTCCCACCTTACGTTCTTCGAACAAAGGGGTGGACTTTACACACATGGAGTCCTAACGACAATTTCAGGTTACATGAAGCACAAGGAATTGATTCAGCTCTCCGTGCTCGCCTTCCAGAAATTAATATTGCTACTTCAATGACGAGTTCTGAACCTGTTCTCGTTGGGAAATGGAACTGTCCATTTATGTTTGTCAAGGAAAAAACACAGAGATTTCAGGTGACAAAGTCATTCTACTACGTGATGACACTTGAGCAAAGATGGGAACAGGTTTTCTACTTCCAAAAGAATAATGTTTCTGATTATCAGCGGAAGTCTGTGGAAGTTGATGCTTTAGTTGAAAAGGAACAAGTTCTTATTCATGGGCATGAGGCTGCGTGGAGCGTTAATAATGTAGTCAATGGAGTGATCTGGTTTATGGGGTATGACTCTGGAGGCAGGCAAGTGAGTGTGGGGCTGAGGGAGGAGGTAATTGGAAGAATGAAGTGGGAGCAAGAGAGATTTGGATGGGTTGGTGGAGAAGAAAGGCAAGTGAAGATTAATCGGATCGAGAACTTTGATGAATCTTTGAGATCATGGAGTGAGCTGAAATGCTATGTTTTAGTTGAGAGTTCAATTTGAAACGAACAGATGGAAGTTTGGTGATGGCATATGACTTTAAGCATTGTCATCAGATAAGGATCAGATGGGAGTAGATCAATTTTATATCCAACTGTTTGGTTGTTTCTATAGTTTACTTTTTGTTGGATGTAATTATCAAGAACTGTTTTCTGGGCAGCTTGAGATCATGTAATAATTTTTTGCCTCCTGCTACATTTATGTAGGATATAGATTTGCTACTCATTAAACATCAGTTAATAAAGATAACTACAAAATACTAATCAGTCAATCCAGAGTTTTGTACATCATACTGAAGAAGCGCAACATCAGTAAATAAGTACATGGTAGACATAAGGTCAACTATTTTCAAGCAAAATAGAGGGAGAGGAGATAAATGATCAAAAGTCCGAAGTATACTACTGTAGCTCCGACCCGAAAATACTTGGCCAAAACAGATACACCAGCTGACTAATCAATTCCCAGCATTAGATGGAATCTTAAAAGTGTCGGCTTTTAGCTTCAAAGCCAAGCTGCAACAATAAATTCTTTGTCAACTCAAGTATTGAAAGATGTTCGATTTAAGAATAAGAAAACCGCTTACAATCTATCACGAAAGCACACCAAAGTTGCGTGATAGAGATGTGCATCTTCAAATATCCACAAGTTTTAATCTATAATAATAATCTGAGATTGTAGGGTTCCACAAATTCTACAGAGAAGTAGAAATCAGTTGGATCCAACAAACAAAGCCAATGACATAATTAGAGCAGATATCTATTGTACTTCTCAAATTGTAGTCCTTTGCTTAGTACTTCGGCTATTTTGCAGTCTCACGTACGTCCCTTGAAACAAAATATAGCTAAATCAGAGCAAAATTTATCATACAAAGTAACATCCTGGTTCATAACTATCCATTTTGCCAGATGGTATAGAGACTAGTCAACAAAGTTGGAAAACAATAACAGTAAAGAGAACTAAATCATCCAGCTTCAGTTGATGACCCCAAAAAGAAACAAATGAATGTTGAATTTCAGCAATTAGACTATCTCACAGTATCATGTATGAAACAGAATTACTCGCAATAGTAAACAATCCTTAGTTAAAAATCACTTTCTTCTCGTTGAACGCCTCAAAAACAGAGTAATGTTTTCTATGATTTTTGGGACTACAAGCTGCAACTCCAAAACTTTCTAGAATTATACAAAAGCAGATTCACATGATCAGGTCACTATGTATATTATTACTAGTGAATAGCGATAATGTAATCAGAAATAGGGAGATTTCAGTAAGAGTAGTTTCACCTGTTACTGGGTGTTGTTCTCTTTCTCTTCAATGATCCTTTTGAAGCAATGGTTTCCTTAGCATTGCTTATTTGATCTAGCCGACTTGTAGGAAATGCTTGACAAGAAAAACTACCACTGACACCACTTATAGAAACATTGGTTCCACATTTATTTTCCACATCGCACCACAACAGGTCATCCTCATTCTGAACCAGCACCAGATGTTTGCTCTTGGAGTAGGAGATGAGCCTGGGATTCACCAAATAAATTCCAACATCATACATTCGACCAAGCGAAACAAACTTATTCAGACATTCTCTCCTCCTCCCTGATGATTCAACATCCAAATATTAAACCGTTCCTCATATGAATAGCTCACAAATAAGCATCCACCAGACACATCCAAATACTTATCCATTGGGTACTCATTAGGTCCAGACAAGAGCGGCGGCAGCGAAATTTGGCAGTACCGAGATCGAAAGCAATTATCCGCTCCACAATATCTCCCTGGTGTTTTACAGCTGCAAACCAATGTAGCACGCCATTAAAGCAAACTCCATGTTCGTCTAACGTTCATCAGACAATTAGGATAATCCTGAATCTTACGCCATCTAATTCGATTTCACCGAGTAGATTAGTGTCTCCAAAGCATCATCAGGAAGATCTGAAATCCTGACAACATCATACCCAATCCCTCCGGAGTTGAAGTGTCCCCTAGTTAGACTATCGAAAGGGGGCAACTGGAGGAAATCCTTAGTGAATGGATTCCAGATAGTCCAGGTCCTTCTAATCTCATAGTGAGGAAGGAGTATCAGAGCATGACAAGAAGGAATAGGCAGACTAAGTACAGGCGAAACACCACGGTGAATCAGATTCTTAATATTGGTAGCCTCAACTGTTTAGGTACTTTTGCCGGAGTAATTGAGAGAGTTGAGAGGTACAGAGTAGAACTTACCGGATCCTCCACCTCGTTGATAGATGACAAGACGATCTCCTCCGGGTAGAGGCTCCGCCAGGCTTGCAGCTGAGTAATTGACGGAAGGCATTTGTTGCAACATCAGACATTTTCAATGAGTTTGAAAGAGCAATTAGGGTTTGAACCTTCTATGTAGGGAATAGGGACTTTGAAATATGTGATCGGAAAAATATCTCTGACAGGAAGATACGATAGATCAACATTGGGCTTTGAGCCTTTCAGCTACAAAATCAAATTTCCCTCCAGCATTGTAAATATGATGGGCGGGAAGAAATATTTCTTTGGATTTTTTTTTTTTTAATTAAGTATTTCCTTGAATTCGGTGACAAGTAAGTCGACATTAACCTTTTTGAGTCACGATCTCGATTGAAAATTGAAAAAAAAGGATGTCCCATTTTTTATTATTCGATATTACATCGTGTTATGAGGAAATAATTCTGACTTTACTTGACCAAGACTTTGTTTAACCTGAGTTTATTAGCGATGAGTTTATTTTGGTAATAAACATTACGTGAACGTTTAGGCGATAGGCGATAAATTGGTGATCGATAAGTTTAATGAGGAACTAGCTGATTTGTTTTTACACCATATTTAGCAAATCAGCTAGTTTATCAGCTAATTATTAATCTCTAAATAATTTTATAAAAACCAACTAGTTTATCAGCTACTCAAACAGCTATCGGCTAGCTTATCAGCTACCAGCTAGCTTTTCAGCTAGTTTTGCTAAACAAAGTCCAAGTCAAAAGGGTCTGGACTTGATAAGTGAAGAAGACTCCGACCTTAAGGAGCTATTTGGCATGGTTATGCCGTCATTTTTACTCGATTTGGCATCATTTTTGCATTTTAAAATTGTGTTGGGACCGACTTGAAAATATGACATAACCTGGCAACTGACCCATCCACAAGGGCTGGGCAGCCACGTGATTGGTGGAATGGCTGATGTGGTCATTCTTTATCAGGCCATATAATGCCTAGTCTTTGGGCTTGGTATGAGAAATTTGTCTATGGCATGTACATAGTCCAATTGTATGTGGACCTGCCAGACGCATAAAAGGCAATTTGGCAAGAATGTTGGCATATGCTTGCCATGTGTAAAATCTTGCCAAAATATTGACAGAAAAAATGTGTTATAACCATACCAAACAGCTCTTAAGAGGTTTTGCAAGAAGCTCAACTTAACTATAGTACTATATCAAGTGAACAATAGCTTTTTATCCTAAATGAAAGGTAATATAAACAAAAAAGTTCACATCATATTAATCTACTTTCAATTTTCTAATTCCAGTTTACTTGTCTGAAAATCCACAATTCCCCTTAAATGAGTTTGTTCCAAATCCACAGAATGAAGTGGGAGCAGGGTAGATTTAGATGGTTGGTGGAGAAGAAAGGCAATTGATGATAAACCTTTGTTAAAAACTTCAGAAAAGTAGCATAAAGAGAGAAAGAGACTGTTATATTGAATGAATTGTGAAGTGTATACAAGGAACCCAGATTAGGGTTTATTTATAGCTACAAATTCGACCTATTTCTTGGAGAGAAAGGAAAATTGAGGCGACCTAATTGGTCGAAATCCTCATGCCTATCATAACCCTAAACTATTGCAGGGAGAGCCATTGATTTTGAGCCTGAATTTTGAACGAATGGTGGAAGATTAGCTCATACAGAGCAGAGTACGAAGATGACGATGGTTAGTGATCTGGTGTGGCAGTTTCGGCGTGTTCCCAACGGCTTCTTATGCTCCAACGTCCTTTGCTTTAGTTCGCCCGCTCAATTTGCCTTGCGTGTCTTAATTTGATTGGCTCCGCTATTTTCCTCCTTTCTCATTTTCCCGTAGCTTTTGTTTCTTCACACTTTCAGTCCCCATACTTCCTTTCTCTTTGCAATCTAATCTTTTTCTTTTTACAGAAATGGTCCCATAAAATCTTTTCTTTGAGATCAGGGGGCGAGGTGAAATGTACTGTACTAAATTTGCTACTCATAATATCAAACGTCAGCTTAAACCTCAAAAAGATCACAAAGAGTATGAAATATGTCATCAGTTAATCTAGATCATTACATAACACGAAAGGCGGAACATCACATCTAAATGTAATTGATCAAAGGTCTTCCTTTAAAAAGAAATTGAGAAAATGATATTAACTGATCAAAAGACCAAGAAACAGTGCTGGTAGCTCAGACCTGAAGCTACTTGTTTGGCCAAAACAGATAAACCAGATGACTACTAATCCTCGGCATGAGACGGAACCTGAAAACTACTTGATTTGAGCTTCAAAGCCAACCTGTAACAGTGAATTATTTATTAACTCGAGGAGTAAAAGATGTAAATATATTACTCTCAAGACAATACACACAAAAGCTGATTGATTCATGAAGTGAACTTGAGTTGAGTGTGACTGGAAACTAGAACGCCTAACTCCATCATGAACGTGCATCTTTAATCATCAATCAAGTTTGACTGCAATCATCCGCGATCATATGACCAAAGATTCTTATTCTACGGGGAACTTCTATACGGAGAAAGAGAAAAACCAAAACAGAACCAATCTTTCATAATTTAGAGATGGATATGACAAAACTTAAGGCTACAACAACTGCATCACATATGTATTACTTTTCAGACTGTAAAGTCATTTCTCTCATATGTGTCCCAGAACCAATCTTTCAAGATGTATTTCAGATGTGCATCATTTAGACGTGTAAAGCAACTTCTTATGAGCTTTTTCACTATTGCACATAATCAGATTCACATGATAAAGTCACTGATATGTTCTATACTAATGATGATACCATCGGAAATGAGAAGGGTTGGGTAAGAGTAATTTTACCTGTCAGTGGGGCTTGTTCTCTTCCTCTTGAGTGTTCCATTCAAAGCATTGGTTCCATCAGCATGGCCGTTTCCATTAAGCCGGACAAGGCAGAGAGGAAATGCTTGGCAAGATAAATTACTTTCGATACCCCGAATAGAAACTTGGGAACCACATTTCTTTTCCACATCAAACCACAAAAGGTCGTCATCATTCCGTATAACAGCCTCCTTTTTGCTCTTGGAATAGGATATGAGCCTAGGATTAACCAAATAAATACCAACATTATACATTCGATCTAGCGAAACAAACTTATCCCATGTTTTCTCTGCTCCCTGGTCTTTCATCATCCATATATCAAACCTTTCGGTATAAGAGTAGCTCACAAATAAGCATCCACCCGAGGCATCCAAATACGTATCTAATCGGTACTTATATCCAGGGGAAGCCGGTGGCACCGGAAGCTCACGGTATTTCTCAGTACCAAGATCCAAAGCCATTATTCGATTCACCTGACCACCTCCCCTCTTCTTTATACACGCAAAAAAGTGTATTGCGCCCTTCAAGAAAACTCCTTGTTCAAAAAAGTGAAGTTGTTGAAGATACAATTAGGATAGTCCTCAATCTTACGCCATGTATTCAATTTCAAAGAGTATATCAGTGTCTCCAAAACAGGATTGATAATATCTCCAGAAAGCCTAACCACCTTATAGTCATCGAGGCGACATCATATCCAATCGCTCCAGAGGGCATCATAAATGTCCTAGTCAAATGATCATAAGGCGGTAATTCAGCGAATTCCTTAGTGAAAGGATTCCAAACTGTCCAGGTTTTGCCATGTCAAAGTGACATAGAAGGACCAGACCATGACAAGAAGGAACAGGCATATTGATTACCCTTGGAACACCACGGCGAATCAGATTTTTAACATTTGTAGCATGAACCAATTTAGTACTTGTACCAGAATAATGAATAGATCTTAGCGATATCGAATAGAGCTTACCGGAACCTCCACGGATAAACTTACATATGATCAGGCGATCTCCCCCGTCCAGTTGCTCAAAGAAAGAAGGTTCGTCGATGATGCTGCGCCACAACTTGCAAACACGTCTGAGATCGGGAAGAAACTCTGCCGGCACACGAACGAGAATTTCACGGTACGCATCTGTTGCAACATCTTCTCTTCTTTTAGAGTTTAGAAGGGTTTGAAATGAGGAACTAGGGCTTCATTACTTTCCTCTAAGAGATACTTAATGATACGGTTAAGATACATGTTAGATATGGGAAATCAATTTTCCCTCCAAAATTTGGTGGCATTTTTGTTGCGAATATCTAATTCCACGTGATATTCGCAACAAAATCTCCTCATCTCTACTACCCCTCATTTTTTCCAATTGCAGATTAATACTAGTATAATTTGCATTATTGACATTTCACTCCAACATTTTTTTTACGTGTGGACTTTTAACGAATTGACTCTAAGTCGTTTGTTTGGTATAAAGTTATTAAAAAGTGATTTAAGAGAAAGTTTTAAGGGCAAATTTCATATGGACTCCCTACAAAAATGCCTTATTACACATTAATCCCCGAAATTTGAACAATAACAGATTGGTTCATTTTCCACTTTCTAAGTTCACCTCCCAAACATGGTCTTAATTTCCTATTTTGCATAAATATAACTCACATCTTAATTAATTCAACTTAAACCCTTTATTTTCAACATTATTTATTTTTAATATTTTATTAAAACCATTATTTTATTTGTATGATTATTAATTTTTTAGTAGTAAGTGAAACTTATGAATTGTATGCATAAATTTTATGTTTCGTATTTTAAATTTTTCTATTTTTAAAAGAAAAGTTATGTGAACAATGATAATAATGTTTATTTTAAGATAAAGACATGATTGTTTTCTTTTTGAGTTTAACCAATTATTGGTTAATCTTTTAAACTAAAATAAAGTAAATTATTAGTAAAACAAAAGAATAGCCAATAAATTCTTAATTTCATATTATTAAAAATAAATATATTGTGGTTATTAATTTTACAACTAAAATAATAACTATTTTTTTTAATATCAGCTACTAATTATTTTATAACTTCATTTTCCTATGAGTACATGAAGGGTTATAAAGTACAGTTTCAAAGAAATTACAATTGGCTAAAATATAACTAACTGAATGTATCAGAGTTTACTAAACAGTTACTCGGTAAGTGGTTCAAGTTTTTCAATTTTTGGCCTTATGAATTAATCCATCTAAGTTAAAGTACAAAAAAAATTCAAAAAATTGCTCGAGCGTATAATGTGTTTTTCTTTCTAATAACCTAAAGAAAATAAACATCATGTCATGTTAACAAAATTACAATTTTTTTCTTAGTTTTTGAAAGATAAAATTTGTCATTTCATTTTCTCTTCTTTTAAAAATGCTTCTATATTTATGAAGTAATTTCGAGACGAGAAAAAGTTGAAAGTTAGCGGTTAGTAAGTTGAAAATTGACATTTGCAACTTACGCATCTCAATTTGGAAAATAAAATATACTTTCGAGGTAAATATTGAATTTATTGTAAGTTATAGTCAAATTTGTATTTAGTATATAAGGATGTGTTTGGCTATTTCAAAATGCAATTACCAATTTGTAATTGTTTAAGAATTGTGGGGATTAATGTGTTATTGTTCAAATACCAGGGACTTATTCAAAATACGTGTATTTTCTAGGGGGAGCAGGTGTAATTTTCCCAAGTTTTAATTGATAAATGGTGGCTGGGTTAAAAATAAGTTATATGAAATGTTGTTTGGGATATAGTTAAAATTTGGAATAATTACAAAATGATGTTAGTTTCAAAAACTTCAAACGCATTAGTCATACATAAAAAACTTCCTACAAATTAGTCAAAACATTTCTACAAATTGGTCATTTTGTTAATTTTAGTAACTTTGAAAAGGAACATTACCATTCTTGATATAATCATTTACTTAATTACATATCTAATAATTTAATTTTTTTTAAATCAAAATAGATGCTAATGATGCTTGACTTACAGTATATAAATTTTCATGTTGTATTAGCCAAAATTCGCTCTTGTCAACAAGACTGACAATTTAGCCCATCAATGCAGCCCAATCCATAGTCCATTAACGAGTCCATCTTGGCTTCATAAGCGAGTTGGCTTCAATAGGTCAGGAAGCCACCAGTGGAGTCGTCATCGACAAGTAGTCTACATGCTACCTTACCGACTTGACCTATCGACCTCGGTAGGTTGACAAGCCGACTCACCTCATGAGTCGACCCGACATTTAGCTAACGGACTATGGCGGCCGGTTTTCTTGGCGAGACCATGTCGATCGACACTCGACTAACAAACTAACCGACTTGTAATTGCTTGGCCAACTCGGTCATTGATAAGTAACCAACTTGAAAGGACTCCTCCGACTACACGAGACCAAGTCCGACCCACTTAGCAGGTCAGCGGCCTCATCTAATATTGGCAGACGGACCCGCGGCGAATGAACTATATAGAGAAGGATGGAAAAGGCGTGGAAGGCATCGCGATTACAACAAACCACAGCAATCAATCTCTCACGCTTGGATCTCTCTAAGACTCTCGATCAACATCGGTAGTCATCTATCATCATCTACCATCGCTCATCACCATCCATCATCAACCTTGACCATCCGCCATCATCCGTCTACATCGGACAAGCGCGACTAGCTCCTTCCGTAAAATCGGCTAGCCCTTTCGGTGTTAAATCCACTGCGTTGCGAACAGGCTCGACCAACGAGATAAATCGGCGCTTGCCATCATCTCTACCCTATCTCTTTCATTTAATTACTCCTTCTATCGGTCATCTAACTTGGCGAGTCCTTGATCGGCACCACCGGTGTCACCTCGAATTTCACGTCTCTGTTTGCTATTGTTGCCTTATGAGGTTGTCGGTGCCCCCAGTCTCTAACCTAATTTGATTGTAGATTTACGGCGTCTACAATTTTGGCATAGTGGGGCCCGGCTATCAAACAAGACAATCCGGTAGCATTGCGATCGCTAAGCAATCATCATGGCCTTTTCGACGAATCGTTATGGAAGAGGTAGAGGAGGTGGGCGTCGTCACTCGAGATCAAAACCTTGGCGGCCCGGATCGAGAAGAGCCCGAAGATCAAGCTCCTTGAGGGCGAGAACCGCGTTGTCGCGGGAGAACTTCGCTCTTAAAGGAAAGAGTTGAGTCATGCGTCCACCGAGCTCCAACATTGGGCGGCCTCGTCTCGCCGACTCGTAGCTGGGGTGGAGAACCCACCATGACACGATTGAGGCTTGCCGGCTAACCTTTGAAGAGAGGCGGAAGGGGTGATTCCGTAACTCCGATTATCTCGAGTGGTGGCGCTCATGAGCCATCCCTTGAGATCACTCGAGGTACCCCGATAGGAGGTTTAGATTGAAGGTGCTAACACGAGGATGAGCGATGAATCACCACAACAACTGACGAAGTGCAAGTCGGGTAGATCACTTGCTAACCCTCTCTGCAGTCACGGAGTAGCGAGGAGCTAGCCTCCAATGGTGAGCTTGGAAGAGATGATCCAAAGGATCCCTAGAGTGCCGGCCGATCAAGAAGAGCTTACCCAATGACTTTGACTCTCCTTCGCCGATGCTATAGCCTTGGTGGAGATGCGACCAAGTTCACCTTCCCAAGCATGAAGCTCTATGATGGAGCAGCGGACCGGACGACCATATCTCACAGTCTGGCGGAGGATGTTCACCATAGCCATCCCGGGATCTCCGTGAGGCATGCATGTGCAAAGGGTTTGGTTCGATCGATCGGACCATCCTACAATGCGTCCGTAAAGACCTAACGAATCTCTCGAGATGCGTCAAGATTGACAAGGAGAAGGTGTCGATCCCCGGTAACAAGGACACTCATCAGCGCCTTCATGAGGTTACCACCAACTCGGGGTTGTCTGAGGCGACCATGTACCCTTGTCGAACAATGGAAGGCGTGCTGCAAAGCATGGGCTCGAGATAAAATGGGAGGAGGATGATGCAGCCGGACCTTACATGTCGAACCAAAGTGTTCGCAAGGAGCCCAAGCTGACGGCAGAGTTGAGCGAAGGGTTCAGACTATCGTGCTGGGCATACCCAGCGAGAGAAGACATGGTCTGTTGTGAATCCACCTCCCTCGATCCGGCGAGAGGAGGGCGAAACCCGAAACCTTGCCTCCAAGTTACTCCCTCGACATTGAACCGAGGAGTGTATGATCATGAAAATCATGGGTGTGAGTTAGATGGCGGAAAACTCGGGACACCTCGGATCAAAGAAACTCCGCAAGTGGTGTGAGTTTCATGGAGACCATGGTCATCTGTTGCGAGTGCATCTCCTGCGATTGGAGGTAGCCGAGCTCTTGAAGAGGACACTTGACGAGTACCTCTCGACAAAGGTAAAGACCATCGCCACTCGGTAGGGCAGCGATGCACTGAGCCCCTCGGACCAACAAGGTGATCAGCGTAATCTGCAGGGGTGCGAGATCGTGATGTCTCATACTCTGCGGTGAAGCGCCATAGTAGGCAAGCAGTGAGGCTGAGCTAGCAGCTCAGGCATCGGACACCTCTTCGTCGACTTGACTATTAGCTTCCCGGACCAGAGTCTAAGCAACTAATCGATCCTCATGGCGATGCTTTAGTTATTTCAATTCTTGTTGCAAACTATCTTACGAAGAGTTCTCATTGACAATGGGAGCTCTGCTAACATCATTTTCCTAGATGCTCGGCGAAATGGGCATAGATGAGGCGCCATCGCCGTCGATGACAACTCTGTATGTAAAGGTGGAGAAAAGAAGTACACGGTTGGGAGTGTTACCCTTCACATCTATCTTGAGGCGTCGACCTCAACGAAGTTCTGATTGTGAGCGGTCAATGACTCTGATACCATCCTTGGTAGGTCGTGGATTCACGAGATGAAAGCGATCCGTCGACCTACCACGGTGATTCGCTTCCCTACCAAGTGGGGGTGAAGGAGATTCTTAGGCGGCGGGATGCAGGGCGTGTTACATGGAAGCCACGAAGCCCAAGCGGAGTTATAGCAATTACAACAACTCGACCCCGGTCGACCCGGACCGGCCGGGAATGGAAGAGCTCGATGAAGTTGATTCACCCAGTTATCCGGATCACAAATTTCAGATTGGGGGCAAGGTTGAGGCGGAGTTAAGAAGCGGTGGTCACATTTCTCAAAGTTCACCGACTACTTTGCTTGGTCACATGCGGACATGGCGAAGTCGACCGGAGGTTATCACCCAGACTTGAGGTTGACCGGATTACCCACCGATCGGACATAAGCGAAGGAAGTTCGCTCGAGGCGGAACAAGGTTATCAATGAAGAAGTCAAAGTTGCTTGATATCGAATTCGGTCATGAAGTACATTACGGTGGTTAGACGTTGTGGTAGTAAAGAAGAAAAATGGCAAGTGGTGAGTGTGCATAGACTTCGCGACCTCAACAAAGCATGCCCAAAGGATTCTTTTCGCTTCCACACATAGACATGCTAGTGGGCCTTCTGACGGGACATGAGCTTCTATGCTTCATGGGCGCTTTCTCGAGTTACAACGGATATTGATGCACCACGAAGATCGAGAAGGCGGCGCCGTCACGAGAGAGAACATACATTACAAGGTCATGCCCTTTGGACTCGAGAATGGGATCCACTTACGGCGCCTAGTCGACCGCATGTTAAGCTAGCATCTTTGGGGACACCATGGAGGTGTACATCGACGACATGCTAGTCAGTCATTGATGGCCAACACCTGAACCATCTCCATGAGCCTTCTCAATTCTCCGAGATACAACATGAAGTTGAATCCGACCAAGTGCTCCTTTGGAGTCTCCTGGGAAATTCCTTGGATACTTGGTCACCTGAAAGAGGTATTGAGGCTAACCACGATCAAATTCGTTCTATTGCTAACATCCCTTCCCCAAGTGTGTTAAAGATGTGCAAAAAGCCGGGAGGCTAGCATCCTCGGTGATTCATACCCAAATCATCCAGAAGTGTCGTCCATTCTTGACACTCTACGGAAAACAAATATTTCAATGGGCGGCGAATGTGAGGATGCCTTGCAACAAATCAAGCGTTACCTTACCACATCTCGAGTACTATCAAAGCCCAAGGTTGGAGAGACTCTGTTCATTTACCTTGCAGTCTCCGACATAGCACTAAGCGGCGTCCTAGTTAGAGAAGAAGATGGAAACCAACTCCCAGTCTACTATGTGAGCAAGTCCTTACTAGATGTAGAGACTCGGTACAGCCATCTAGAGAAGCTAGCCCTAGCACTAGTCACCTCAGCAAGGAAGCTGCGCCCTTACTTCCAATGCCATCCAGTCGTAGTCCTCACCAGCTTTCCACTTCGCATTATCTTGCACAAGCGAGGTTTGGTAGACTTTCAAAGTGGGCGATTGAACTCGAGTCTGACGTCTCCTTCCGACCCATACGGCCATCAAGTCGCGGTACTTGCGGACTTTATAGCAGTTCCTCCAACGAATTAGGTCAGCGGAAAAGGAGTTATTTTGCTTACGGAGAAGGAAACTTGCGTGGAAGCTCTCGGTCGATGGCTCCGGCAATATCAGGAAGTGGGCTCGGCATAGTCCTTACCTCACGACGGAACCTGATCGAAAGAGCCGTTCGATGTGGATTCAAAGCGACCAACAACGAGTCCAGTATGAGGCGCTTATAGATGGCCTCAACTTAGCTCGGGACATGGGCATAAAAATCATTCGGTACAATCGGACTCACGGTTAGTAGTTAACCAATTGCGGCTCTTACCAAACCGGAGACACAGATGGTACGCCTATCTCCTAGTCGAGGAGTTGCGGTCCTCCTTGAGGAGTTCTCTATTTCGCGGTACCGAGGGCGACAACAACCACGTAGACACCCTTGCCAACTTAGGGCGGCCATCAAACCACAACACCAATGACTATTCACATAGTGTATGTACTATGGCACGCAACATGGAAGGTGAGCCCGACAGACGATGGGCGATATAACAAGCGAGTCAATTGGATGAATCCATTAATATTGTACTTGTCAGCGGAGAACTTCCGAAGTCAGCGAGGCAAGGAGGGTAAAGCGCGCTTCACGCTCCTCGACGGACAACTCTATAAAAGATCCTATTCGGGACCCCTACTGGTGCGTAACTAAAAATGAAGCGGACATGTTACATTGAATTGCATGCGGGAGAATCGTGACCATTAGGAGCGAAGTCTTGCCGAGCACTAACAACGGTACTATTGGACCATGAGGCTGATGCTCTAGACTTTGTGAGAAGATGTGACTCATGCAAGACACTCACATCAGCCACCTCCACGGAAAGGCTACACCCATCCTTTGCTCCATGGTCTTTTATGAAATGGGGATGGACATAGTAGAAACTACCTCTTGCACCGAATAGCAGTGTACATGCTCGCGATAAGATTACTTCACCAAGTGGGTGGGCGAAGCCTTCAAGCAAGTCCAAGTGACACGAGGTAAAAATTTCATTTGGAAACATGTGATCTGCAGTGCGAGTCCCTACGAAATCGTGACGAGACAATGGCTCCCAGTTCATAAGGTATGAGTTTCAAGATTTCTGCAAAGAATGGGGAATCAAGCTTACATTTTCCACTCCACGCTATCCCCAAGCAAATGGACAAGCGGAGTCGACCAACAAGACTATCATGAAAAATCTCAAAAAACGGCTGAAACAAGCAAAAGGAGCATGGGCGGATGAACTCCCGAGCGTCTATGGTCGTCGAACCACACGAGGACTCGATTGGAGAAACACCATTGACATGACATGTGGAACTAAAGCAGTCATACCCATAGAAGTGGGACTACCCACAGCAAGATACAAAATGGCTAGCGAACAGACCAACGATGCGACATTGGCACACGAGCTCGACTTGGTTGATGAACTCAGGGAAAGAGCCATGATTGGTGCCGCCTATCAGCGAAGGTGCACAACACTTCAACAAGAACATCTGGCGTCTGAACCTTCAAGCAAGGCGATTGGGTTCTCGTAAAGTGTTCGAACACCAAGGAGGCGAGTTGGCAAGCTTGGACCAAATTGGAAAGGTCCTTACAAAATCACCAAGGTAGTAGGCAGCGGAGCCTACAAGTGGAAACCGAGGAAGGGCGACTTGTAGCTAACAATTAGAATGCCATCCACTTGAAAAGGTATCACTTCTAATGCCCACCTTCAAAATACTCGCATGTTGAGTTAACTCCTCTTTACAATCCATGGACGACCGAGGCTGGTGGTCACCTAACCCAAGGCGGTCGGTCAACCACCCACCCCCAAACCTTCCGGGGTCGAGCGTCTTCTTGACGGTAGGCCAAGCTACTAGTCTTTCCATCGTGACACTGACCCAGTGAATCCATGCGAAATCGTCGATGATTGGAAGGTCGAACAATCACATCATCGAGGTTGATAGTTGATCACCTACTTTGTTAGAGAAACTTCTCCACAAGCAACATATCACCCACGAATAAGGTATGGTCCGACTTTTCCGGAGATTGATTTCTCTTCCAAACAACCGATCGACTAGAAGCGGTTAGCTAACCGGTTAGGCGGTCGGTCTAACGCCCCCTCCCGAGGGGTCAGCGTTCTTGCGAGCTAACAATCTGAAGACTTGAGCAGTAGGAACACCTCGACAACAACAATCCGGAGAAATCGCGTCTAACGGAAGGATCCTCGCCATTACAAAGTCGAACAATAGGGCGGTGGTCATCCGGTCCATCGCATCCTGACGAGCGGTCAAACACCCAGTCGAGGTACGATGCTCATGTTTCATCTAAGAGATTGAATTCTCACAACAACTAGCCGACTGACCGAGGGCTGGTCAATCTTGACTAGTCGGTCGGTCATCCGCCCCAAACCTCTCCAAGAGGATGGATTCCACTCATGTTGCGCTAACTCATCACGAATACGATTGAAGTAATGCCCACGGCACATCTTACTTCAGTGATCATCAAACATCTTGCTCAACAAAGCCGACCATCCATCGGTGAGCGAAAACACATGGACTCACATCTATTACATTTGGCTTGCACTTGTTTAATCCATGAGATCATAGCGGCACCATGGTTTAAACAAGTGCAAATCTTTTAAATTGATGATCACTACCATCTGAGAGACTCGGCTCCATCCACATGTTCACGTAACTATCTGAGAGCTCCGGACAAAGCTCTCTACATGTTGCACCATCTCGATCCACATATCAAGGTATGAACCAAAGTCACCTTGAGATTAATTTCTTTCCAACAACCGACGACGGCTAGTCGGTCACCTAACCGACTAAGCGGGGCGGTTAAAGGCCTCCCCTCTTCAAGAGGGCCCATCCTGAATTTTCTGATTAGGACACAGGGTGAACTCCACAAAGCCAGCGGATGGCATAGCATGGCGCCCAATTGCAAGTTGGTAACCGACCGTCCATTGGCGTAGCATGGCGTGATTGCAAAGTGGCCAACCTGACCATCCGACTAGCATAACAAAGGCGATTGCAAGGACTAACACCGTGATGGCGTATCATGGCACCAAGCAAAGTGACATACATAGATGTCGGACCGGCGTGGCACTAATTTGATGAAGTAGGTGGGCGAACACGATAATAGTTCAAGCACTATCCCTTTGGACTAGAAGCTTAAGCGGGGACAAACTAGTACGAGTCCAGCGATTGCAGCCAGCGTCGTTTAGAGGTTAGTTTTCTATGTTTCACTCAAATTAGACTTACGAGGCGAGCATGGTGCATGATGCATGATTTATGAGTCGTCGACTCTCCATCATAAATTATGTTTTAGTATAGTTAGCTAAGAACAATGCATTTTAACTTCATGTGTTACTCACTACTCGAGATACCTTGCTCACGTATGTTAATTTTAGTCGAATGCTTATGTATTTGAGATTTATTTGTTGCAACTATCATGCAAGTCCAAATCTGAGACATAAACATCCCACGACCTCTGGCTCGAGACATCCGGAACAACCCGAAATAAAATCCAAGCCACAATAAACATACATGGTCTATCGACCCTACGAGGGTAATCGAACAACAAGGTTCAAATCTGAATAGCGAAAGTACTAGGAAGTCGAATCCGCCGCGGAGGCGACATCTGACATAAGCGACAAAAGAAACAACTCATAAGACAACATTTCGAGTTTCACCACCCGACATGAAACTACTAAATGGTACCACTCCATCATCATACTCCTTGAGAAACCATCAAAGCGACAGAACTCCACCCCATGCTCGATCGGATACATTTCACACATCGTGACCCTTTCTTGATAGTAACCTCAGGCTCCCCCTACCTATGGCCTTCAAGCGAGCGCTTCGCTCATTCAAGATCAATTGATGTTCTTCATTACCTTGACCGCATGAAGTTACGCCTTGACTTTTCGTTCTCCTTAATAGCGGAAGCGGTTCCATTTCAAGTTTAGCGGCTTTAGCGCCTCAATCTCGGCCCAGACGGATCCCAGCCTTAGCTAACTCCTCAAGTGCTTCATTCCTCCCTTGGCAATAGCGTAACGCTTCACTCGAGTCGGACCTTCTCCTCCTAAGTACCATAGCAGTGTTCAGCGATCCGATGCTTCCTCGTAATAGAAGCTAACTCCGCCTCCGACAAGCTGCCTTGCCCATGTACCTATAGCGCTCAGCCTACAAAGCGGAACATCAACAATTCATACTTCAATCTAAGCACATAAACAACAAAGAGAAAGCATTTGGATGGTGGCGGAGACTACCTTGACAATTTGGTCGAGAGCATAGTCCGTCAAAGGAGTCACTCCATCTCTCACCAGCTGATCAAGGTTTCCCATCGTTAACACCCTTCCAAAACTCAAAGTTATTGCGACAAGTTCACAAGAGAGTAGCTCAAATCAACCTCAAAGTGACGATCGATGAAGGTGTCACCCACTTCTGCAGCCGCCATAGATGGTGAGCTAACACTGTCCGACCGAGGATGGAGCAGGCGATCTGGCAAGACTTTGCGAGGCTCCAACCGGGCTACCTGGTGGAACACCAAGCAATGCATCTGTCTGAGTATTTGGAAGGCTGCCGGCCATAGCACCCGATAGGTTGTCAGGCGGATCACTAGCTGCCCCTGGCTCTGAAGGATCAAGCCTCGGCTTTTTCACATACCGCCCCAACAAGTTGTCTACTTTCTCAACCGGAGCCGCGGTCGACTTCATCATTTTCGTTGACCTCGCTACTCTGACAGCATACTCATCTCCATTGCCTGTCCATACATAGAATGAAAGAAAGGCGCCATCAAAATTATGTTGTCTCAAAACGCTTCATATCAACATGACCAATCTAAGAAGGTTGTTACCTCGAATGTGGATGATGACACCACATGCTACATGTCTTGGTGTAGTCGGACTCGAGATGGTCGATCGATCTAGTTATGCTAGGGACATCTCTTATCGCTTTAACCACCATGTCCCAATCATCTAACATATTCTTCCTTACATGACCGCATGTAAGAAAGAGTGTTCAAAGTTTAGTCCAATATGAAAAGTGCAAGGAAGAGATGAAGCTATCACACTAAAGGCAAAAAAAAAAAAAAAAAAAAAACTCACCAATAGGCTTCCACGGCCGGAACCTCGCTAAATCCATGAGCTCGAACACATGCTCGCTACTCACCGGAAATATCTATCCTTCCAAGTTGGCTTGTCGGGCATTGCAATATAGACGGCAATCGACACCTAGCCTCGAGTTGAGTGCGAACCCGACCTCTGTCAGATGAAACTTCTTTCCTTTGTGTAAAAGTGGCGAGAAGGTGTCGACGAACATCTGAACATTCATAATCTCCGTAGCTTTTACACATTCCAAGAATGACCCTCGAGCATTGGGCATCGGTGACGGTAGCGACACGAAGATAATTAGTCGTCGACCACAAATTTGGGATGTGGAAGTCTAAGCCCTATCTTGAAAGCGACTTCGTACAAGCACACCATCCCCGGGATGTCCCAATCGCTCATTTGGTCCATGAGGAAGTTGAGACCGAGACTCTGGAATCTCATAGAGACCCCTCATGTCGACAAGTTTGCCTCACTAGGCGAGGGCACATCGCGAACAAGATACGGTAGGCTGGCCCATATGAACAAAGACCCATTTGTGTGAGTCTGGCCGTCGACCATACTCAATAGTGAGAACACGACCAATTTGCTCAGCGCCCTTCCTCGATCTACCTATATTCAAGTTTAAGCGGAAAAACTTCATCCAAAATCCATGAAGAACACCACTCGATTCGACATCAAATTTACAAGCTGACAGACACGACAAACTCAAACGCAACACGCATCGCCAACATAGGCAAAAGAGACATCCAGCATACTAGTTCTACAATAATCTATCAACATATCCATTTGCAAACAAAGCATTACAACATGAATATTTCCAAAAAGCAAGACTAAAATATCCATAGACATATCCATTCACAAAATGGTGTAACGTCACAAAATTTTATATCCAATCGATTTCGCTTTGAACAGAATTAATAAAAGGCAACATGCGTATGTCTCTCGACACCACTTCAAAGCAAGCGGGATCCACCAATACAATTACGACAAATCAAATCATACAGCAAAACCGAACATATACTCAAAATTTCATCGAACCCCCTTGACAAAATTAGCCCTCCATGGTAATCTATCCAAAATGCGGGTCACAATTCCAAACACATGACTCACTGTATAATATATATCTTATACAACTTGTCCACAATTCAAGGAATTGACGGTAAAAAATGCCATAGCCCAAAGTATACCATATGCTTTCTAAAAATGCTGACTGGAATAGAAACAGAACTATTTATTCCTCTACTATGGCTTCGGTCCTTCAATCACTATAACTTCGTCAATTAGCATACAATGACTTATCTCAAAAAAAAAAAAAAAGAGACATACAAAATAAAATCCAGGAGATGGTCTCCTGAGATCCGACAAAAAAAAAAAAATCGGTGAACAATAAAAGCGGGAAGAGGCGGACTCACGGAATCCTTCTCTCCGAAAATCAAGCACTCCTGGCCAATTCTCCACTCCTTCCTCTACCGCTTAAGCACCTCCCTTTGTCGTCTCACTCCTTGACTTTCTCTCCTCCTCCTCCAGCGTCTTGAATGCGGCTCCCTTCTCTCTCTCTTTCCTCCAGGGAATTGCCACTATTCACCAAGATCTCTCGGTCTCTCTTTTTCCACGTGAAAAGAAGTCAGACTCCCTTCCGCCTCGTGCCTCTCTCCGCCTGTTAATGGCGTGAAGGAAGAAAAATATTGTTGAAGTGGAGGAGAAAATGGCGTGAAGGAAGAAGAAAATGGCATTGAAGAAGGAAAGAAAATGGCGGCTTGTGTGAGGTTATGTTTGTGTTTGTATGTTGGTTTATTTGAAACCAATTCCAAAATTCTAGGGTTACGATCCAATTAAATAAGGGATAAATATATTACAAGTCAAAAGGCACTCCAATCAGGCGACTATCCGATTTGAGCAAAGCGACCTTCATTTGAAAAGCTATCCACTTTCGAAGGCAACCTTCATTTGAGGCAAAAGCGACTCATTTCGCAAGTCGTCTATTTTACGTCGACAAGTTTCCATCTTGCTAGATAGACAGTAGCCCTTCAAAATTTTACTAAACAAGTTTTCATCTTGCTAGATAGACTAAGTTGCCCACTTCAAAATTTTCCGTCAGCAAGTTTCCATCTTGCTAGATAGACTAAGTTGTCCACTTCAAAATTTTCTGTCAGCAAGTTTCCATCTTGCTAGATAGACTAAGTTGCCCACTTTAAAATTTTCTGTCAGCAAGTTTCCATCTTACTAGATAGACTAAGTTGCCCACTTCAAAATTTTCTGTCAGCAAATTTCCATCTTGTTAGATGGATTAAGTTGCCTACCTCAAAATTTTTTGTCAGAAAATTTCCATCTTGCTAGATAGATTAAGTTGCCCATTTCAAAATTTTCTGTCAGCAAATTTTCATCTTGCTAGATGGACCAAGTTGCCTACCTCAAAATTTTCTGTCAACAAGTTTCCATCTTTCTAGATAGACTAAGTTGCCTACCTCAAAATTTTCTGTCAGCAAGTTTTCATCTTGCTGGAAAGACTAAGTTGTCCACTTCAAAATTTTCTGTCAGCAAGTTTCCATCTTGCTAGATAGACTAAGTTGCCCATTTGAAATTTTACGTAAAAAATTTCTATCTTGCTGGAAAGACTAAGTTGCCCACCTCAAAATTTTATGTCAGCAAGTTTCCATCTTGCTAGATAGACTAAACTGCCCATCACGAAAATTTCAATCCGTAAACACCCATCATGCTAGGTTGGATTTTTACAACCGTGAACACCTATCAGTAAGCTTTTACCTTGCCAAGTCAACGTCTTACTCTGACGAGTTAACAACATGATCACTACGTGTGAAGTCCATCTTTCTGATCAATCCATCTCCTTATCAAAGAGCTTACCATATATTATTTTGTTGCACTAACAGGATAATCGATACCCTTGAAAGGGCAAAATAGCATACGCCTGCGACCCAACGTGCACCGCTCAATTAGGCATAGAACTTCTACTCTCCGACTCGAGATGCTCGACTCGAAGAGTGGGGGACAAACTGTATTAGCCAAAATTCGCTCTTGTCAACAAGACTGACAATTTAGCCCATCAAGGCTCTGCCGATCCATAGTCCAT
The DNA here is from genome assembly GCA_026545765.1 of Plantago major. NCBI lineage: Eukaryota > Viridiplantae > Streptophyta > Magnoliopsida > Lamiales > Plantaginaceae > Plantago > Plantago major. The sequence continues at coordinate 193,736 of JAIFAC010000085.1, forward strand.
TAACTAGTCCATCTTGGCTTCATAAGCGAGTTGGCTTCAATAGGTCACGGAAGCCACCAAGTGGAGTCGTCATCGACAGTAGTCTACATGCTACCTTACAAACTTGACCTATCGACCTCGGTAGGTTGACAAGCTTGACTCACCTCATGATCGGCTGACATTTAGATAACGGAACTATGGCGGCCGACTTTTGGTGGCGGACCATGTCGATCGACACTCGACTAACAAACTAACCGACTTCGTAATTGGCCGACTCGGTCATTCGATGGTAACGACTTGAAAGGACTCCTCGACTACGAGACCAAGTCCGACCCACTTAGCCGGTCCAGCGGCCTCATCCAATATTCGGACATACCCCAACGACGAATGAACTATATAGAAGGATGGGGGAGCGTGGAAGGCATCGCATTCGACTACAACAAACCACAACAATCAATCTCTCACGCTGGATCTCTAAGACTCTCGATCAACATCGGTAGTCATCTATCATCATCTACCATCGCTCATCACCATCCATCATCAACCTCACCATCCGCCATCATCCATCTCTGTCGGACAAGCCGACTAGCTCCTTCCGTAAAGTCGGCTAGCCCCATCGGTGTTAAGTCCACCACGTTGCTTAGAACTTCGACCAACCAGGATAAGTCGGCCTTGCCATCATCTCTACCCTCTATCTCTTTCATTTAATTACTCCTTCTATCGGTCATCAAACTTGGCGTGAGTCCTTGATTGACACCACCGGTGTCACCTCGAATTTCACGTCTCTGTTTGCTATTTATATGCGGGTTGTGGTACCCCAGGTCTCTAACCTAATTTGGTTGTAGATTTACGGCGTCTACACATGTCGATAGGTTTGTTGTCGATGCTTGTTTTGAAATGTGATACTTGTTTATCGGCAATTATGATGCTTGATTTCAAAAATCGGAAAGATGCTTGATTTTTAATCTTGATACTTGTTCTTTAGAAATGTGATGCTTGTTACGCAATATGATGCTTGATTTCCGATGGTGAATTCAAGTATGATGCTTGATTTTCTGAAATGTGATGTTTGCTTGCAATATGATGATTGATTTTCAGTGATTGAATTCAAGTATGATGTTTGATTTTCTGAAATGTGATGTTTGCATAATTTGATTTGTGTAGAATTTGGAGAAGAGGATTTGAATTTCTTCTATAGGAATTAATTAATCAAATTTAATGATGCTTTTAATGACAAATACCATATTAAATTGAGGGCAAGTTCGGAAGATTATACAAGTAGAAACTAAATTGTAAGAAAGAAAGTAGGGTTATTCTATTTTCGAATTAAACCGTGAGCACGAATATAAATATCAGATTAGATGTTCTTATGGCGTTAATTCAATCTGATCCATTGATTTTGGTTCGAAGTTACTTTATCTATAATCTCTGGTAAAATAGATTATAAATTAATTTTTAAATAATTAAAAATCTTTAAAAAATATAAGTTGACTATAATACCCTTATAATATAATTATTTTTTTTAATATCATATTATAAAATAATTTCAAATTTATAAAATTACATATATAATCTTAATTAATAACAAATAAAATTAGTACTGTAATAGAGCGTTAAATCAAAACACATCTGTAATCAAAACATTAAAAGTTCATACATTTGAAGAACCTAATTCACCATTAACAATCGATCTCTGCACATATATACATGGATTCCACGTGCATATCAAACCAAATTTCTCCAGCTTTCTGACGAACTTGGAGGACTACCCTATCAAATCCAATGAAGTCTTTCTGTTTAAATCTTGATTGGGGAAGAATGAGTATATGGAAAAGGGTTCAAATCCCGACAGTTTGCAAGAAATTCAAGGCACAAGGCCTGCCTTCCTTTCGTTTTCTCCAAACAGATAACATTATTAATGTTTGATTAATTAATTAACTACCCAATTAATTACGCTATTGTCTTGTTTTGCTATCTCAACTGTGTTGGTGACGAACAAGACCATGGCGAAATCGAAATCTGAGTTCTGACGTTGAACGATGAGAAGAAGCATTAATTCAAATTCTATTTATGTTTAATATAAATATAGGATTGGAAATTTGTAATTCAAATTAAATTTAGTTTAGTGAATTTTATTTATTAATTTGAATAAGGGTATAGTTGTACATTCATATTTAGCTATTAAAATATAATCAGTATAATATAATTTGTAAGATCGTCGCAGCGATCATTAACGAACCATATGCAATTAGATGCGAAGTCGACACGAAATTAGAAAAAGAAAGTATGTATGACTAATACGTAGTAATGATTTGGGGTAATACTTTGTAATTCACACTTAAAATTTTGTAGGGTTTATATGGTGTGTTAGAATAAAGTGATGGATTTAATATTTTTAAGGTAGTTAGTATAATTGTTGAAGTAAATAAAGATAGTAAGGTAGGGTATGAAGATAATAATATTTGTTAAGTGAATAAAAAGATTATTTGCAAATTTAATGACAAATACCTAAAAAATAGAAATACAGCAAGAAGGCTGTTAATTTCCATTCATATCATTTACATATTTGATCATCACTTTTCAATTTCTCACAAAATGACACGGTATATTAAAGTAGTATAATAACCTATTAATTGGTGCGTGGAAAATGCGATTTCAATTTCAATTTCATTAAATTATACACGAATGGCAAAAGTTCCTCATTTTACTAACATTCCCAAGAATCCCCACGTGAAAGAAGATTAGGCGCATGCACCTTTACGGGAATGTAATTACATCGGGATAAATAGCTTCGGCTTTGAATATTATGTAGTTAAATATTTTTGGATATACTTACCACACAATGGATGTGATGCTTGAGCGGGTAGGCGTTTTGTGTATATCTGAGACAAAAAATACTCACACTAATCTGACCCTCACTCGTTTGAGTTCTTATCATCTATATGTTATGGCCATGGACTCACTGGTTTCACAAGTGTTT